>JAPMLY010001162.1:0-72500 GCA_026401115.1 Tetraselmis chui
ACCAATCCAGCACCCCCGACCTCATCAACCAAACGGCCGCCCTCCACGCAGAAATTCTCAACACCTCACACACCTCGGCCTCCCCCGACACCCTCGACACCCTTGCCTCACAATTCACTACACTCCTCTCCCAACACATGGACCACGCAGCCACAGTTTGGCCCCTCCTCCCCGCCAAAAAACCCCGCCCACCCCAAGCGTCCCTTGACCCTACTTGGCTTACAAAGAAAACACGCACTCACATACTCAAACTCCGCAAATGCAGCAAGAACAACGGCCCCCTCCCCTTCGCCCAAGCCCTCTTAAACACAACTGAATATCTCTCCCCTGTCGCCATCAAACAACAATGCCAAGCACGCATACGCCAGCTCCTTCACGCCACCACCACAGATAAGCTAAAGAAAATAAAAACTCGAGCCAATACGGCCTACGACACCTGCCCCAAACTCTCCCACCGCCGATTGAAAATTAAAAGCGGCCTCCTACCCCCCGCCGGCGCCGCCTCCACCCTCCACCGCATTACTAGACCCGATAAAACTACCGCATCCTCTCCCTCCGCCGTCATTGACGCGGTACACTCTCACTTCGCCACCGAACTCGGCCGCGCCACCCCACACGAACTGCCCACCCCCCCGTGGGAACTCCCCGACAACCCCGACAACTTTACCATCGAACCCCGCGGTGACCCCTCTCTCACCCTTGCCGACATGATTACCCGCGACACTTTCGATAAAACCCTCAACTCCCTAGGCACCGGCAAAGCCCCCGGCCCCGACGGTATCCCCAATGAAATAATCAAATTCCTACCACCGGCGACCCGCTCCGCCCTCTTCTCTCTCCTCTCCCTCCTCGCCCACAAATCCTACACCCCTCCTGATTGGTGCCACAGCACAACATGCCTGCTACATAAAAAAGGCGACCCCTCCCTCCTCGATAACTACCGCCCTATCGCCCTCATGAATAACCTCCTTAAACTATGGACAACACTAATCAAAGATGCAGGCTCGAAATACGCCGAAACCCACGGCATTCTCAGCGACCAACAGGACGGATTCCGACAACACCGCAGCATCCACGACGCCCTCTCCTCCCTCATTATGACGATGGAGGACGCGAAACTCCACAACAAAGACATCTACGTCATGTACGCGGATTTCAAAGGCGCCTTCAACGCCGCGGACCACCGCATCATGTTCAAACACATGCGTCAACTCGGTATGCCCCCCACCTTTGTCGACACATGCGAACACCTCTACGGGGTCTCAACCAAAGACTTTATTACACCACATGGCCCCACCCCTTCTATCGACATTAGTCGCGGAACCCTCCAGGGAGACACCCTCTCCCCCTTCCTCTTCACCCTCTTCCTTGAACCCTTCCTTCGCTGGCTCACGGTGGGAAGCCGGGGCTACCGCCCAAGCCCCCCCGCCACTAACGTCGACCCCACAGAACCCACAGCCACATACCCAGGACACGGCTTCGCTGACGACCTCAGCCTCGCCACGGGCTCGACCCCCAACATGACCATCCAGCTCAGGAAACTCTCCCTCTTCAGCGCCTACACGGGCATGACCGTCAACATCCGCAAATGCTGCATCACCGGCGCCCTCTGGCGCACAGGCAACGCCCTCACCCTCGCCAACACTACCCTCCTCGCATCCCGCCTGCAAACTCAGTTCATCACCCTCAACTCCACCCCGGCCCCCATTCCCTCCATTGGCCCCACGGACACATACCGCGTCCTAGGGGTAGAACTGAACACCTCCCTCACCTTCACCAAACACTGGCACGAACTACAACGTACCATTGCATCCCTCATCACCACCCTTTCCACCTCCCCACTAACACAATCCCGCAGAATCAGGGTCATCCGTGGACTTGTCATCGGGAAACATTTCACCCTCCAGCTCGGCCTCTTCACCGACTCCCAACTCGACACTCTAGAAGGACAAATCTGCCGCGCACTCCGCTCCGCCGTCTCCTCGGTACGTAACCTTCCCCGCACCGCCCTCCACCGCCCTACCTTCGACCTAGGATACGGCCTCCCCTCCCTCAAAGCCCACGCCGCACAACTCACAGTTTGCCACCTACATAAAATCATGAACAACTCAGGCTATAGAGGCCACATGGCCCGCGCACACATCCGCACCTTATCCACCACGTACTCCCACTGGCCCTCGGAATCTATCGAAGGGTTAACACGGAAATGCCATCACCGGGAATCGAACCCGGCACCTCCGTGTCCGGAGGCGTACGCCGTAACCAAGTACCGCGCCTAAAAGTCGGTACCCATTGGGGATATATCTCATATATATACTCCCGTACTGCCCGAGCAACGGGCTCCCGCAGTACATCCACTATTGGCGAGATAGTAGGGCCAAGACTCCCCCGGAGTACAACGTACGGATGTGTCCATTATCATGCCCACCACGGGGATCTCACAACACTCCCCCTAATGGACACCATCCCATCGACTCCGGTCAAACCCTACAAACCCGCGTCATACGCGGAGGGCCCATAACCTATCGAAGGGTTAACACGGAAATGCCATCACCGGGAATCGAACCCGGCACCTCCGTGTCCGGAGGCGTACGCCGTAACCAAGTACCGCGCCTAAAAGTCGGTACCCATTGGGGATATATCTCATATATATACTCCCGTACTGCCCGAGCAACGGGCTCCCGCAGTACATCCACTATTGGCGAGATAGTAGGGCCAAGACTCCCCCGGAGTACAACGTACGGATGTGTCCATTATCATGCCCACCACGGGGATCTCACAACAGAATCCATCATGTCAACATGTTACACCCCACCCACACTCAAGTGCTTAGTCAGAGCTCAACGCGATGCGGGCACCCTATTCCACAACATCCCTCCACTCTCCCTCACCAACCCTATCGCCTCCACAATCCGCGCCCACTTCACCACTCAAGATAACGCCCTCCTCACCTCACTCCGGGACAAAGCCACACACGGCACTGACCCTTACACATATAAGCAAGCCTACTGCGATTTCTCTCCCCGCAAAACACACGCCTCCCTCCTCCCCCGCCTCACTCCCCTCTGGAAAAATAACATCACCACGTGGTCACAAGTCCTCCTCAGAGCCACCTCATCCTCCTTCATCCTCAAATCATGCAAATCCATCACCACACTCACGGGGTCCACCACCCCACTCTCAATCCCCATCCGCCTCCTCGCCGCAATCCTCACCGAACCCTCCAATACTATCCACAACCGCCTCCACCTCACTAGCCTCACTTCCAAACAAGCATCCCCCCCCACCACTATACACCGCTCATGGATTCCCCTCCTCTCCCCACACCTCCCTCGCTCACCCCCCACCCTCTCATCCGGCATCTACACCTCCCGCACCACTCACCCCACCCCAACCGCACCCACCACACACTTAGACACAGAATACCTCACCCCCTCTGACCAACACTAACCCCCCTGCGACGTAACGCGCATCATTTCCAAACACAAGGACACAGAATACGGCCAAACGCAATACATGGTTGAATGGGCCCCGGAACACCTCACGGAATGGGACATTCAGTTACAACTCGACGACGGCTTCCGCCTCATCTCCTTCACCCCCACATCGGTATGCCTCCCCACCCCCTCCCCCACCGCCTGCTCCATCTGTCATGACCCACTGCACACATAACCCACCTCCATCAGCTGCACATGCCCGCACTTTGCCATACATTCCAAATGCCGCCCTGCTCAGGGACCCGCCACATGGCTGTGCGAGTGGTGTGCTCGCGGCCAACAACACGACCTCACCCACCTCCACGAGGTCCAGTGGGCCCCATGCCTACAATTACACGACACCATCAGTGATACCCCCTCCGCCCCCACCGCCCTCACCGCATTTAACTCCGGCTATGTCCCCTCCACCACACCCATTCTGCCAGAACCCGGACCCCCTCCGTGGTCACACCCCCTAATCACATTCAACCACGACCCCATCAACCCCGACCTCGACATGCTCCCTACCGGTAGATTCGCCATCCACGCACACCCATCACTCCACGACACATCCATACTATGCACTCCCGACGGCCGCGTGGTCACCACCCTCAACGGCCCCCGCGTCCGACACCTCTACCAACTCTTTCGCCCCGACCTCTCGCAGCAAACGTTCGAAGAGGAGGTCTACCACCTCCTCACTCGCCTAGGTTCCCGCTCAGAAATCCACTCACCCACACCCGCCACCACCACCCGTAACATATGGGCCACCAGAGAAGACCTCCTCACAGCTCTCCGTCACACATTCCGCATCCAGACAGAACTATACTCCGACCCCCTCAATAAATCCCTCCACTCTAACACTTACCATTCCCTCCACCCCGAAGACATAGTCTTCTCATCCAGCGGCAGCAATGCCCCGCACACATGGCAAGGTACCAACATCGCCAACCCAGAATACGACCACGAATGCATGCGCCGCGCCATGGAACACGCAATCACCAGCGCACACCTCACAGCCCCTCACACACCCAGCGCAACCATCCTCATCCTCCCCCGATGGGAACACACACCCTACCGCCACTCCAAGTACATCAACTCCCCATACACCCACCACCTCTATACCCTCCCCAATGACGCAAACACCTTCCTACCCCCCGACCAACACACCGGCAACTCCACCCCTACCCCATTCGGCACACGATGGATGGTCGACATATACCTCGTCGCCAACCCCCTCGCACTCTCCACCCTCCCGTCACCCACAGCCATGACCGCACTTCACAACACTCTAGAATCTATCTACGACACTCACCTCCCCAACCCCGCCATCCCCCCCCCTCCTCCCCACCTCTTCAACACCTACTCACCCCACTCAGCCGGTATATACCACCTCCCCCCAAACCCAACTCACCCCATCACATACCCCCTCCCGGAACGCCTGCATCTAACATACCCCCCCACCAAAGGTACTCTTGCTTGGAACTGGCATGACTTTGTCTACACAGACGGCTCGAAAAAAAGAGGCTCGTCCCCCCTCGGAGCAACAGCTACCCACCCCGCCTCGGACACCGAAATCAAAATCCTGGTGACCTCTACCCCTCCCTCGCACACAATAAATCGCGCTGAATTAGCTGGCATATATATAGGCCTCCAACTTGGCCGCACTCACCTCCTCCTCACAGTGCGTGCTCCCTCCGCCTCATACAAGGATACTTAAACTGCCCTTCCGCTTACAGACACAACATCCACCGCGACACGCTCCTCTCCACCACACACACCCTTAAAACCCGCTGCGACGCAGGCATCCGTACACACCTCGGCAAAATCAAAGCACACAACCACTCCCCAGGTATCGACCTCGCAGACACCCTCGCCAACCAAGTAGCGGATGGTCACCCGCCCGACACTACATACACCACAGGTTCAGAGGCTACGATAGGCCACTAAACCTGGCCATACACCCTCATTCCACAAACCCTAGGGGACCCATTACCCTACATATACACCAACCTCAAAGCCGACGCACACACCTACAGCACCAAACACACACACACACGCCCCTCTCGCAAACAACCAAACACGGTGCCCTCCTCGCCCGCGCCGCGGAGGACGGCGCCGATTTCTCTTTCCACAAAAAACACTCAACCCTCACAAATGTCCAGTTCACACACAAGCAAGAATTCATGTGGGGAGTCCACAACACCCGCCTTCTTACTCATAACCCCACCCTGCGCTGCCCCCTATGTGGCCAATTCACTAGCAACGGCCACATGGCCGGTAACTGCCCCACCATGTCTGGCCTAAGACATTACCGACACAACAGCGCGCTACAACTCCTACTCTCTCTACTGGAGCGCCACAACGGAGGACGCTGGGAAACCATCACTGCAGACTTCGGTAACAAACCCATAAAATCATTTGCTTCCCCCACTCCTGCCCACACTCCACTTGACTGTCACCCACCTCACCCCACCCACATGCCCACCCGCCTTGTTGCTGCTGACGAAGGTCTCTCGCCCGATTTCCTAACCTCGTGTCCCGCCGTCCTCCCACCTGAGATTCTCCCCCCCGCGCTACGACCCCCCGCACACAAACCCGACTTCATCCGCATCCTCGAACCTCGATTCGTGGGTCACTCAAACGGTCGCCGACGTTACGCATCCATAAAAAAATTTAAAATAGGGGAATGGAAGTACTGCACAGACAATAACCTCTCCCACACAACTAACCTCATACGTGCCAAATACACAGCCCTTGCAAACGCCATCCGCAGCCACTGGCCATGCACAGTGGTTGACATCCTTCCCATCGTCATGAGCCGCACATGTACACCGCACTCCTCCACCATCACGAGTCTCATCTCCCTACTCACCGCCCGCACCGACCCTCCTGACAAACTCGTCTCCAAAGCACGCCTCGACACGTCTCGCATCCTTGCACAACTCCATACGCATACTGTCCAATGGCTGCATCACCTCCTACTCATATACCGCATCAAGTCCCGCACGACCTCCCGCCGCGCCTCCGCACATTGCCCCTTCGCACGCCCCTGAATGCACACCACCATCACCACGCATCAGACCCTCCCCGGGGGGGAGTAAAACCCCCGAACACCCTTGGAGAGGTTGGACATAGGTGGTTCACGGTCTAGCCTTGACTTGTAAGTTCCCTGTATGGCATAGTTGGGAGGGCCCAGAGACAGCAGCCGGCGCATACGGCTTTTGGGTGAAAAACCGGCGCATACGGTACATGTTGTAAACAATTTCAATTTCAATTTCCGTCGACTCGACCATCACCCACCCTTCGGATGACGCACCGGCCACCTCACCCCACTCCCACCCCATTGACATCGCATTGCCATACCCCATGCCCCCTCATGCAGCCCCTCGCCAAGCTCGGCTCCGTTCTCATCCCCTGCGCTACGGCGAAATGGTTGCCCACGTGTCCGACTTCCCCCCGACCCTCGTGACGGCGTGTTGTGACCCTGAACAGGGCAAAGCCAAAGAGGACATTTTCGAACACCCTCACGTTCCCGACCTTATCACTGGCCCCCCTCACAAACCTGCCGGCACATCGCCTACTGCCGTCGCCCTTCTGTCCGCCCGGGAGTGTGTGGAACCGAAATCGTACCGAGCTGCCTTGGACAGCGCCCAGGCCCCCCAGTGGCAAGCCGCTATGTAGCAGGAGTACTCCTCCCTCATGGACAACGGCACTTGGGAACTCGTTGACCTTCCCCCGGGTCGCATGGTAGTTAACATCATGTGAATCTACAAAGTCAAGTCTGACACCGCCGGCGACGTCTCCCGCTTCAAAGCGCGGTTCGTCGCCAAAGGGTGCAGCCAACGCGCTAGACTAGATTACACTCAGACGTTCTCTCATGTCATCCGCATGGCCTGCCTGCGTCTCTTCCTGACCATCGCAGCCGCCCGTGACCTTGAGCTTTGCCAACTTGACATCGACATTGCGTTTCTCTACGCACCCATTAAGGAAGACGTGTACATCCGCCAGCCCCTTGGCTTCAGCGATGGCACGTCCAAAGTGTGTCACCTCAGGCGCTGCCTATACGGTCTGAAGCAGTCCCCCCGCGAGTTCAACATGCTCCTCCGTGCCTGGCTCGTCGACAATGGGTGGCAACAGTGCGTTTCTGACCCTTGCATCTGCATCTTCCGCACCGGCCACGTCTTCTCCATGATCGCGTTGTACGTCGATGACATCCCTGCAGCCTGCAATGATACCGCATGGCTTGCATCGTTCAAGGCCAAGCTCGGAGAACGGTTCAAGATCAAAGACCTCGGCGACCTCTCCCAATTATTCGGCATGCACATCACCCGTGACCGCTCGGCACGCACCGTCTCCTTGGACCAATCCAAGTACTTGCGCGACATCTTCGCCAAGTACAGCATGACCGACGCTAAACCATCGTCCCTTCCCATGGACCCTGGCTTCCTCGCCGGTCTCGCGCACATGTCCTCGCCCTATCTCACCGGCGTGGCCAAGGATGTTTACCCAAGCCTCTTGGGCAGTCTCCAGTACGCGGCCGTCTGCACGCGCTGACGCGCCCCGATGTCTCCACGGCGTTGAGCATCCTCGGCTCAGCCCAAGCTTCCCCCACGGACGCCCACATGCAGGCTCTGAAGAAGGTCCTTCGATACCTCCATGGCACCATCGACATGCGCCTGACGTTGGGGGGGGGGGCACGGACCACAGTCTCCAACTCACAGGCTTTGCCGACGCTGACTGGGCAAACGAAAGCAGCACCCGCAAGTCCCGTTCGGGCTATCTGCTCACACTTGGACGCGGGCCAATCAGTTACAAGTCCAAACAACAAACCTGTGTGGCCCAATCCACGTGAGAAGCCGAGTACTACTTTGCGGCGGATGCCACCAAGGAGGGACTCCATCTCCGGCAACTTATGGGGGAGATCTTTAACGCCCCCATCACCGAAACCACCACCATCTGGGAGGACAACCAAAGCGCCATCGCGTACTCCCAAAACGCCTTGGTCAACGAGAAGACCAAGCACATCGGTCTGAAATGGCACTTCCTCAAGGACCACGTGGAGCAGGGAACCATCAAGTTGAGGTACCTCCCCACTGACCAGATGGTGGCTGACATGTTCACCAAGCCCCTCCCAGGACCAGCACTCACAAGACACCGAAGTGCAATCCTTGGAGGACAAGACCCAATGCAACGCTTCATCCCGTAGCTACCTTCAGTGGGAGTGTTGTAAGTAATACCTTATAGTTATTAGTTGCAGATAGCTACTGTAAGCTATTCTAGATATGATTAGTACATGTCTAGATCGGACATACCGATAACATGTTTGTACTGGTACAGAGCTGTCGCTAGGCTTCAGCTCTGACACTTCTGTTGTCCCGACACCACGCCTCGGGCTGGTTGTCTCTGTGACTGTCCCTTCGCGTGATTGTGACTGTAACTACGTATGCGTTAGTTACCTTCCTTACTGATCGTGTGTGCACGGTTCAACACCTCCACCCCCACATCGGTATGCCTCCCCACCCCCTCCACGACCACCTGCTTTATATGCCATGACCCCCTCCGCACAGACCCTACCACCTCATGCCGCACGTGCCCACACTTTGCCGTCCAATCCCACTGCCACCCCGTTCAGGGACCCGTCGCATGGCAATGCGACTAGTGCGACCGCGGCAAACAACATGAACTCACCCGCCTACACGAGGTAAAGTGGGCCCCATGCCTACAACTCCACGACACCATAAGTGAGACCCCTTCTGGCCCCACCGCCCTCACTGCTTTTAACTCAGGATTCGTCATGTCCACCACGCCCATCCTACCCGAACCAGGCCCCTCCCCATGGACACACTTCATCATCACCTTCAACCACGAATCCATCCACCCCGACCTGGACATGCTCCCCACATGCACATTCACCATACACATCCACCCCACACTACATGACACCACCATCCTATGCACACCCGACGGCCGCGCAGTCACCACCCTCTCCGGCCCCCGCGTCCGACACCTCTTCCAACTCTTCCGCCCCGACCTCACACAACGCTCGTTCGAAGCAGAGGTCTACCTCCTCATCACCCGCCTAGGCTTCCGTTCAGAAATCCACTCACCCATACCCACCACCACCACACGCAACAGATGGGCCACACGCGAAGGCTTACTCACAGCACTTCGCACCACATTTCACATCAAGACGGAACTCTACTCGGACCCGCTTAATAAATCACTCCACTCCCACACGTACCACTAACTGTGCCCCGAAGACATAGTCTTCTCATCTAGCGGCAGCAACGCCCCACACACGCGGCACGGCACCATCATCGCCAACCCAGAATACGACCACGAATGCATGCGCCGCGCCATTGAACACGCAATTACTAGCGCCCACCTCACGGCCTCACACACACTCATCTCCACCATCCTCATCCTCCCCCGCTGGGAACACACTCCATACCGCCATTCCAAATACATCACCTCTCCATACACCCACCACTTCTACACCCTTCCCAACGACGCAAACACCTTCCTACCCCCCGACCAACACACAGGCCACCCCACCCCCACCCCATTCGGCACACGCACGATGGTCGACATCTACCTCGTCGCCAACCCCCTCGCACTCTCCGCATTGCCCTCACATGCAGCCATGACCGCCCTCCACAACACACTCGAGTCAATATACAACACACACCTTCCCTACCCCACCATCACCATCCCACCCCCGCACCTCCTCGACACTTACTCATCACACACCGTAGGCATCTACCATCTCCCCCCCAACCCCACTCACCCCATCACTTATCCCCTCCCGGAACGCACGAAACTAACATACCACCCCACTAGAGGAGAACTTACTTGGAACTGGTAGGACTTCGTATACACATACGGCTCCAAGAAGGGAGGCCCCTCCCCCCTTGAAGCAGCCGCCACACACTCCGCCTCGGACACCCGCATCAAAATTCTTGTGACCTCCACCCCTCCCTCCCACACCATTAATCGCGCTGAAGTAGCGGGCATCGACATAGGCCTCCAACTAGGCCACACCCACCTCCTTACAGACAGTGCGTGCTCCCTCCGCCTCATACATGGCTACTTAAACCGCCCATCCGCATACCGCCACAACATCCACCGCGACACACTCCTCTCCATCACACACACACACACACACACACACACACACACACACACACACACACACACACACACACACACACACACACACACACACACACACACACTCAAGACCCGTTGCGCCTCAAGCATCCGCACCCACCTCGGCAAAATCAAAGCACACAACCACTCATTGTGCAAATGACCTCGCAGACACCCTAGCTAACCAGGCTGCATACGGACACCCACTCGACACGACACACACCACATGTTCATACGTGTCGATAGGCCACTGGACCTAGCTATACACACTATTACCACAAACCCTAGGGGAGCCCATACCCTACATATACACCAACCTCAAAACCGACGCACACACCCACACCACCAAACACACACACACACACCCCTCTCACAAACCTCCAAGAATGGAGCCCTCCTCGCCCGCGCCAAAGAGGACGGCGCCGACTTCACATTCCACAAAAAACACACCACACTCACCAACACCCGATTCACCCACAAGCAAGAATTCATGTGGGGCGTACACAACACCCGCCTCCTCACCCACCACCCCACCCTGCGTTGCACCATGTGTGGCCAATTCACTAGCAACGGCCACATGGCCGGTAACTGCCCCACCATGTTTGGCCTAATACAAGACCGCCACAACAACGCGCTAGAACAACTCCTCTCCCTTTTGGAACGCCACAACGGCGGCAGATGGGAGACCATCATCGCAGACTTCGGTAGCAAACCCATAAAATCATTCGCATCCCCCACACCAACCCATACCCCTCTCGACCGCCATCCCCCTCACCCCACCCACATGCCCACCCGCCTTGTTGCTGTTGACGAAGGTCTCTCGCCCGACTCCCTAACCTCGTGCTCTGCCATCCTCCCCACCGAGATCCCCCCCCCCCCCCCCCCCCCCCCGCGTTGCGACCCCTCGCGAACAAACCCGACTTTATCCGACTCCTCGAACCTCGATACGTCGGTCACACGAACGGTCGCCGCCGATGCTCCTCGATAAAAAAAGATTCAGATAGGGGAATGGAAGTATTGCACGGACCACAACCTCTCCCACACAGCCCAGCTGATTCGGGCCAAATACACCCCCTCGCCAATGCCATACGTCGGCATTGGCTAGGTACCGCAGTCGACATCCTCCCCATCGTCATGAGCCGCACGGGTACACCGCACTCATCCACCATCACAAGTCTCACCTCTCTCCTCACCCTCCGCACCGACCCTCCTGACAAACTCATCTCAAAAGCACGCCTCGACACATCACGCATCATTGCACAACTTAATACGGACACTGTCCAATGGCTGCATCATCTCCTACTCATTTACCGCACCAAATCCCACACAACCACTCGCCGCGCCTCCACACACAACACCTACGCACGCCCCTAGCTGCACGCCGCCATCACCCCGCATCGAGCACTCCCCGGGGAGGAGTAAAACCCCCGAGCACCCTTTGGAGAGGTGAGATTAGGTGGTTAACGGTCAAGCGTTGACTTGTAAGTTTTTTGTATGGCATTGTTGGGAGGGCCGAGAGACAGCTGCCGGCGCATACGGTACTTGTTGCAAACCGGCGCATACGGTACATCTTGTAAACAATTTCAATTTCAATTTCTGACCTCGAAAAAACATATCGGACGGGCCGAGCGGGAGATTTTGGTGCCGGTATTGCACAGGAATTTTTGTTTTTTCAAAAGCCCTATGTACACGGCTTTCCCGACAACTGTTGATCCCGCGGATCGAGCTGTCGGCCCTCTTAGCCCCCTACCGTGCTAGGCCTGGCACGGCTATGGGGTTTCCAGCGCCCACCACCGGGAGGTTAGGGGATGCCGACGGGCCTGCAAGCGCACCCCCCTCCGGGGCCGCCGCCGCTGCGATGTCGGCGGGCGCCGACGTAAGACCTATCGTGTTGAGCAATCGACTGGGTAGTCTGTGCGTTCACGACTTTAGACGGTGTATGAATGTGACTAGTTACGTACGGCGGCTGTAAAAAAGCAGCACAAACGTAAACAAATTGATATTTGTTGTAGAATAACGGAACTCGAGCAGCCTCAGCATGCAACTTGGTAAAATCATCAATAGTCAGAGGTAAGCCGGTCTCTTCGACGACCTCACAAAACGGCTGCGTCGACACGCTCCTCGAAAAAAACACAAACCCACATGAAACCAAATCTTACCGGTCTTAGGTTCACATCATTGGATGAGCTTAGCATCCGAACCAATTGAATTTTCGACAAGCAACACGATCACCATGTAATAGCCCGGACCATGGAAAACCATGTCGAATCAATGGTAGAACAGTGAGCAAATGTCGCGAGAGTAGAGCGTGCTAAGAACATTGTTCCAAAACCAATGTCGCAGTTTGCCTCTTCTAAAATGCTAGCACAAATTAATTCTCCGTGCGGGTGTGCAAAAGGGATGGAATTGAAGATGCCGTTGTTTGTTGAAAATTCAATGTAATTTGAAACATAAAATGGAAATGTGTTCATATGTTTCCTCCCTCCACTGCTCTAGGCTTAAACATTCCTAGTTAGTTCCTACATGTCTTCGCACGCTTCTTGTGGTTTTTGTCATGGCTCTCTCGCAACGGCCATCAATTTCCATACGGCGTATGCATCTTTACACCGGGAAATTATACCAAAGCGTCTTGAATAATGTCTAACTAACTATGCGTATTGTACGTACCGGGAGATTGTGATCAAGATTGTGAAAATGTGACATCACGCAGCATGATGCGAGCAACAGCTACACAAAGGTTTCAACATGAAATGACACGAGAACATGTCAACTTACGTGCTTAAGAGGCCTTAAACCTGCTTATTCATTAAATAAGGCCTTAGGTTTCCTGAGGCAGCGTACGTGGACGCGTGTCGGTGGTCATGCCGCGACGTAGGTCGGGGGCGCGTGACGGCGTTTTCTCGTGTACAAAAAAAGCGCGTTTTCAGCATTTCAGGAACGCCGTGTACTAATAATGCAACTCACTGAACAATGTCATCGAACTAATCGATAGCGAATGATGTAATTGCACTACATTCCATCCGTGAAAAAGAACGATAGGAGGAGTAACGAGTACATGCACAACATGATGTAACGTACTGAAATAGGATGATACGCGCCACACACCGGAAAGCCGATATAACCCTACTAATATTTCTGCACTTGAAAGCTTTGCCCCGTCATTCCTTAGTCGCCCCGCCCCATGGACTTGCCGCTCATATCCTCAGGGCATGGCATGACCGGAGCGATCCAAAGGGCATAGACAAGTTCGACTCCATGCCAATCTAGCTACCGCGCGACTCCAGTCGTGCCGGAGAGTGGAGGGGAAAGGCTGGCTACCACCTCCACTCCATGGGTCGCCATTTCACTTGTTGATCCCGGCAGATGCTCATGAGCCGTATAAGGTCTTCGTCGCTCCTCCCGGTGCGGCGATCCTCTTCGTCCCCGTCACTTCTAGGACATGTGAGATGGGGGACCTAGACGCAGTGAAAATGAAATAGTTTTATTGCAATGCCGATACACGGGACTCATTAACGGCAGTCTGAGCCCCCTCCCCCTCCCGACTATAAGTGGCTTAGATATACATCTATTTTATTTTTCATTGTGAGTACTGTTGTTACCGTTGAGAACGACGAGGGTAGACAAGTAGACCCATGGCCCAACTCTACTAAGACCTAAGTGGCAGTTATCAAGGCGGCCCTTAGACAGCACCCGTGCAACAGTAATGTTGTGAAATTATCATTTCATATTTCATTTATTTTCATATGTATTTTGCAAAATCAATGTTTGGAATTTGTATCGTCTTGAAAGTAAATTGGTGTATCTACTTCGCCCTCAAGTGCATGCCAAATGAGTTTTAATGATAGCCGGGGCTATTGTGGGAGTTCCTAATTGTTCCCACGGTCGGTAGGAGGGTTAAGCGATACACACCCACTTGGAGTTATTAGTAAATCAAGCATACATGCATGTAGGTTGGTGCGAGTTCTAGGAATGGCAGCGATGCTTTTTATGCTTTTCTTTATTCTATGATTGATTGTGACTTTGAGTTAGGATATGATGAAGAGGAGGCATGCCCATTGCATCAATGCGCGTGTGCATGAAATCGACAAAACGTAACTACACAATACAAATTGTGTACTGCATGTACCGCCGGAACTAGATGCTAATGTCCTCCCGCCCGAGATATAGGAATGGCGTGCTGTTTTTGTGTTTCTTCTCAATAAATGTTACATCGAGTAAGCGCCCCCTTTCTTAAGCATGCCCGCATAATATCTATAGTCTTTTGTAGTTTCAATTCGAACCCCGTTGCACAAAGCATAACTTATTGTAATAAATATGTGATGTGCACATGGAGCTCCTACAACGTGATACGGTTGCTCATCATTGCCGGCTTGGCTCCTACCTGCGGGATGCTGTGCATGATAGTTGTGCGGATGCGGTTGCTTGTTTCCCTACTTTGCCGGCATTGTTGTTGCTCTTGCCTTCGTTTTGTGTGCTTTCGCCGCTTTATTTATAATCCTTACAAGAAAAGCAATGGAAACCACCATGAGAATGATAATGCCCCCCCACCCCCCCCCCCCCTTCCACACACACACGCACACGCACACGCAAGTTCAACCCCGGGGGACATGGAGGCATGCTACATCATCAACATTGTCCTCCTTCAAAACGACACGAAGATAGGAACCCAAGGTGCCATGCATGTATGACGAACAACTGAAAGGCATTGCATGAACTCTTGGCGCACATCACCCAAGAGCCGACGGATTGAATGGAATAGACGTAGCTATCCGAGCGCAATGAGCGGAAGTCCGCAACACCCATGCCAAGGAACTTCCATCACATTGTTTTCGCCCCATGCCACTTTCGCCACTTAATTCATACTTATTAGCATGTAAGAACAAGTGTAAAAGACAACTTTATTACGTAGATCATGACAATGCGACCATGCATATGCAATACGGCGATAACTCAAATAAATGAAAATATGTAATACCTCTGTCGGTTGAGCGCTCGATAGCTTCCATAATAACCAACCACGAATGAAAGACGGGTCGGCCAATATAATCTAGGTTGACCGCAATATTGCTAGAATCCCTATATTGAGATCATAAGTTGGGTGAAAATGGGAGTAAGTTCAGTAACATTCATAATTCATAGCATGATGTTGCACGACTACATCGGATATACAAGAACATTTGTTTCCTTGATGTGGAACACTCAGTCAGTGGGGACGGCTCCAACTTTAAGGTGGTGACCGACCCACCTTTTTTCGTGGTTGTTTGGTTGGCATGCTTATAGACCACGCACATCCCCGGCGCCCATGTGTACTCTTGGTATGTCATTCGGGTCCACGATCGGGTTGTTCACGTGCTTGAAGAGTTCATGCTTGAAGTGGGGGCTACTAAGGGGCGGAAATTACAGTTTGAGGTCCGCCGTATTCGGTCGGGAGCTTCTCGAGATCGACATGGGGATGTGGCGTGGTTGTACTTCATGGCTCCACACCGTCATCTTGTCGTTGATTTGACGGTCACAAACGCTCGCACGAACACCAATGTCCCTCACATAGGCGCTCCCTTCCCACTCCCGGGCAGTCTTGCATTGGGAGCTCAGCATGGCATACTCGATGCGGACTTCCGCAGTTCCGTTGTACTTGGCACGCCTGAGGTTCAATCTGTCCATTACTACTATCCCTTCGCTATGGAGGATGGGGGCCGGTTGGCGCCTATGCCGGCTGAGTTGGTTGATCGACTTGCAACTTTAGTGGCAGTTCGTCGCGTCTTTGGCATGGGTGATGCGGACTCTCGTTCATTGCGTTGTTACATTTATGTCTTCATGCAACATTTCGATCTACTTATGTTCCCTTTCGACGGTTTTGGGGGGAGGTGCGGCGAGAATTCATGCAACGTCTTTCTACCGCTCTTCATGCTACTTTGGGTTCCTATCTTCGCAATGCCTTGCATGAGGGCAGTGCCGATGCTGTGGCATGCCTTCCTGTTCCTCGGGCTTAGGCCTGTGGGGTTTTTTCCTCCTTTTTCGTTTGTTGTTGGTGGTTTCCACTTATTTTTCTTGTAAGAAAATGGTACTTACAATATAATATATACAAATTCTGTTGTATCGTTTTAATTCCGCAGGAAGTACTAAAGTAGGACGCCGCATTGCATTGTTTTATATCAGAGAATACTGAGCGGCGGCCCTGCGCGCCCTTCAGCTGATGGCTCTTGAGTTGGCGGCGCCGGCGGCGGAGCTCCCTCTCCCACTCGCCTGAGCCTGCACCGCAGCAGTGCCCTCTCAACACCCCGTCGTCTGCTGCTTTTGCAGCAAGAAAATCAGGTGAGCTGTTCGAAAGTGCATTGCATCATGTTGGAGTCTGCTGGAAGGGGGAGAGGGGGGGTTGCCAGGGGCTGGATCCAGGGCTGCCGCGCGCGCCGCCGCCGCCGCGTACTGCGGAACAGAAAGCGCTGTTGCGACGGCGAAGCCAGCAGACGGATGCTTCTCTCGCTACATCCCACCGCCACCTAGTCATCCTCAAAAATATCCCTCGCCAGCATAATTCACAGTGCTACCTCCCTGTCCGAGACTCCGAGCTTGCCAAGCCTTACGGTTTTTGTTTGGTAGCGAGATGCCGACATGCCCAGAGCGGCCGCCTTTGTCACCTTTCTGCCCCTGTTTTTCTCTGTCCTCGGCCACTTTACGTGTGTCGCACATTTCGACCCTGAGCGCATGTGGTACTAGTTTCCCTCACATGCTTTTAGGCACACAAATAACGGGGTCGTCGTTATTTTGTCGTAGCGGTGAAGTAGGTAGTATGGTCAAACTGCCTCTCACGGTCCCCCCTCACTCTCTCCCTCTTCCTTCCTCTCACACACACACGCACACTGTGTCCGTTGTTGCCATTATTTGGAAGTTCCTCGAGAGGAAGTGTGCAGTGGGAACAGCAGTGGCAGGGGTGCTCATGGAGAGGTAGTGGATTTGATGGCGAGGGCATCATGTTGCAGGTTCTTAAGGTTTGTCATGGCATGCACACTCATTCGCTGCAGGCAAGATGGCCCCCAAAATGGACCCCAGCGCGATTATTGAGGTGTACGTGCGTGCCACCGGTGGAGAGGTGGGCGCTGCCTCCTCCCTGGCGCCCAAGATCGGTCCCCTGGGCCTGTCCCCCAAGAAGATTGGTGAGGACATCGCCAAGGAGACCGCCAAGGAGTGGAAGGGTCTGCGTGTGACTGTCAAGCTGACGGTGCAGAACAGGCAGGCTGCCGTTTCCGTCATCCCCTCCGCCGCCGCCCTGGTCATTAAGGCCCTCAAGGAGCCCGTGCGCGACAGGAAGAAGGCAAGCCACCCATCATTATTATATTTATATCTATGAATGACTACATTGTGCCAAAACAGATTGCATACCAAGTAAAGGCAGTGCGAGTGTAGAGGTTCTGTCGAGTATCACAGACTTATTTGACTGGGAAATATCATTGCTTTGTTTCATGTGGGTGGTCTAAGATGTCAGGTTGTAATAACCTTTGTGTCGGATCGTGTAATCTACAGGAGAAGAACATCCAGCACAGTGGCAACATTAGCATGGATGACATCATCGAGATCGCGCGCATCATGCGCCACCGGTCCTGCGCCAAGACTCTGGCAGGCACGTGCAAGGAGATGCTGGGAACCGCCGTCTCTGTCGGGTGCACTGTCGATGGCAAGGACCCCCGGGACGTGCAGGAGGAGGTGGGTCACTGCCATTGCGAGTTCACAGGGAGTGTTCTGTCCCAATTTTTTTTCATGTCTCGTCAAGCGCAGGTCAACTGACAGGGGTGCTCTGTTTCCCTTCTCACCTTGCAGATCGAGGACGGCGAGATTGAGATCCCTGAGGCTTAAACTCTGTACCGACTTTAACTGCCATTAAAATGTAACTTTGGGACATTTTGCTGTCGATTACATTTACTCGCCCTCCTCCAGCTCACGCGCATGCATAAATATTCTCTCCTACACTTCATGTGGAAGGAAAAAGCCCGAATGCATCCACATATTCATCAGGAACTCGTAGAGGAGATTAACATACTCGTTTTTGCTTACAAGTAAAAAACATTGAAGATTTGTTCTGGGGAAAGGTGTGTGCGCATTTTCGTATTGAGGAGTTTTTCTCGGGGGGGGGGGGGGGGGGGGGGGGGGGGGGGTTGTAGCTACATATGTCACCCGGTGCAGCATTATCTGCCAGGAACAGTGTTGCATGTGAGAATTGAAGGACCGAATTATATTCCTGCGATTCACAAGCACTTGAGTCAGCAGCAAGAAAGGGCACAAATAGACAACCTGCACGTCCCTTGTTCAGTCAGAAGGGCATACATACTCGATAACATAATGTGAGAAGAGTTGCTGAACAATTTAGATGATATCGGAACGAGATAGAACAAATCGGGGCTGGACAGGGAAAGTTGGGTTTGAAGGGCCGTTATAAATATCGTTTGCAAAGCCCCTCCAAATGAATGCAATGCGGCGCAGTTTGACCTGGTGCCCGTCTGTCAGCCCCACGCGGGGGCGCTGGAACCGCTGGACTGACCTCAGAGGGCGGTGGCAGAAGGAACCCAAGCACACGGGACTCTCCGCGGCTCCCTCTTCCCTGCGGATGAAGAGGAACAAATGGGCTCCTAGCTAGAACCTGAGGCGGCAGGGCAGACCGACTGATTTAGCAGCGGCAGCTCACCTGACAACATGAAGAGTGTGGGGAAAAGGAAGGAGGGGGTTAAAAACGAGAGGGAGGGTGGCTAACCTGCGGCCGCCAAACAAACCGGCAGCCCGCTGCTGCTGCTCCCGCGCGACGCGGTCTTTCTCCTCCTGCACCTTCCGCTGTGTGCTAGTCAACTTGGCCTTCTGAACCTGAACATTACCACACCACGCCAACCATCAACTCACGTCTTGACTGCAAGCACAAAGAACTGGACACCTGAGGTGATATTTTTTCGAAGGATGTCGTTGAGGGACGACACGGCCACGATAACATAACACGACAAACTCAACGGCTACACGGGGAATATACCCAGCACAAGCGTGAGAAAACCGGCGCAAGGGTGAGAAAGTAACACGGCGAAACAGGGGATGCGATGAGGGAACCAACTCGCGTACACAGAGGGTACTCTTCACATACCAAAAAGCCACACATGCAAAGGAGAAAAAAATCAAACGAGGTCGAGCGTGAGAGCAAGTTAAAATCAAAAGGACAATCAACAAACTTCAGGAAATCCTATCACGTCATACGCTTTTGAATTCGACATGCACATGTTCTGAGCCAGGCAGAAGGAAAGCACGTTGAGGGAGAAAAATAGAGGGAGGAAGGGGGGGATCGGGAAAGGGGGTCACCTGCTTGTCCAGCTGAGCTGCCATGATTCTCTTCATCCTCTGTGCCGGCGTCTCTTTGCCTGCTGATCCACTCGCTGCTGAACCTTCGCCCTTCGTAGCCTTGCCCTCCGCCTTCTGCTCGGATCGCCTATCATCCCTGTCCCGGCCGGCAGGGCTGCTCTTCCTGTCGGCCACCCGCTTCCTCTCCCGCCGTTTGTCATCAGGACTGCGGCTGCGGCTACGCTCCCTGCCCCGCCGCCTCTCCGGGCTACGGCTCCGGCTCCTCCGCTCAGATCCTCTCCGACGACGCCCCGAGCGATCATGTCGCCTGTCCCGGCTGGGACTACTACTACGACTTCCACTACGCCCCCTCCCTCCTTCCTTTGACCGGCGCCGCCGGTACCTATCCCGGCTGCGGCTGCGGCTGCGGCTGCGAGACCTGCTGGACGACCGGCTCCGCCTTCCCGCCCCCCTCCTCCCGCCGTAGCCTCCATCCCTGGACCCGGTTCCGCGCTCTCTAGCACGTTCAGCCGCCCGTCTCTCACGCTCTAGCTGCGCTTCTCTATCCATCAAGTCCGTAGCCCTGAGCACAAACGCCCCCATACGGGAAAACTCGATATATTAAACAGTTTCATGGTTTAATAGAAATGATGCTTGTGGAATTCTAACGACTTTCCCATGGACAAGCAGCGCGCTCCGTCGTATTTGGTACTAAAGTTAGCTATTGAAATTTAGCAACAAAACGCACGAAAACGGCACAAAACGGCGGTGAGGGAGGTGGGCGCCCAGAGAGAAGATGGCGGACCTGATGCCATGCACAGTTGAGCCGGCGGTGGGCAGTGCTACCGGTCCCTCCACACCAGGGTCCATCTGACTCGGCATCGCATCCCTTATGGCTGGCTTTTGTGCGGGGCGCCTCTCCGTCGGGGCATCCGCCTCAACATACGGCTGCACCGTGGGCGCGCTCTGCTCGCCGATCGCGAACTCGGTGATAAACTCCACCTTTTGCTCCTTCCCCGACTGGCGGCTGTCCCTGCCCTTCCCAGAACCCTTCTCCTCGCCCTTCCCGTGATACGCGTCGTACTCTGGCGACCCACGCTCTCTGTGGAAGGTGAAATCTCTATCCGCCAATGGCCCGCGATCATCCCTCATCCGGTAAGGCAAACTCTCCATTTTCTTCATCCCTACCGCAACGCCAGCACCAGCAAAAGCAATTACACCTCCATCACCCCCGCATTATCTTTAACAGCCCCCTTCAGTCTCACTACAGAGCACAGCAACAGCAGAACAGCGAACCTGAGTAAGGATCAAGGCCTTGACCGGCCATACGCCGCGCCCTCTCCGCAAACTTCTTCCGGCTCTTGTGCTTCCTTGGATCGTGAAGTACACAGCAAAACTTATGTAAGTGCCATGATGACCACGACGGTTTAATTAAGGAGAAAGAAATCCATTTACACGGGGATTGAGATGCGAGGTCAGGGCCCACTTGCGCGGCTTCTTCTGCCACAGCCCCTCCGCTTCCTCTCGCTTCAGTTCACGCCGCAGCAAGACTTCAAAGTTGCCCAGCCCAAACTCCTTCGCCACCTGCGTATAGACAGAAGCGCCATTGCGTTCAAGGGGAGGCAACAGCGGCCAAATCTGCTGCAGAGAGATAATAGGAGGGGGTGATAATGCGGAGGAGGGGGGCAATGGGACCTCATCCGATGCGGGTGCGATGGCGGTGCCAATCGCCTCAGCCTCCTCTTCTAGTTCCATGTCGCTGCCGCTTCCCTCCTCGCTGGAGCTGCTCCCACCAACCTCACCACCGTACTGGAAACCAACAGCGCCAAGGCTGGCGGGGAAGGCGGGCGAGTCGGCTGGCATGCTGGGTCTATCAATGACGCCGGCCGAGGCGGTTGCGGCGGTGCGTGCCGCCGCACGAATCGTAACGTTTTGCTTCTCTGCCTCCAGGATACCCTGCTCATCCGCCAGCCGCTTCTGGGCCAAGGGAATGAGGTCTCTGTAGCTCTCAAAGTTGACCATCTGCGAATGGTATTGAATGCACATGACGAAAGCACGTCAGAAACAAATGTAGATGCGCTGTGTGCCTTTCAATTACATGTAGTAAATAAGGTAGTCGCAGCTGTTCAAAGGTGCGAGGAGAGAGGTGGCGGTGGAGCACGAACCTCGTCGAGTTCCTCTTCCTCGTCTGTCTTGGGCTTTCGGACGGTGCTACGAGGTGGGACGTACATGTCCAGCATCGCTCGGCAATCAAAGCGGTCGATTAGGTTCTCCTCGCCCCCAGCGCCGCCTTGCCAGGGGATCAATCCCTCCATTCGCTCGATCGAATTGTACTGTTCGTTGTTGACGTGAAGGGCGCAGGATCGGCCGTCCAGGCGCAGGTCGTGCAGCGGGTGCTCATTCTACACGACGCAAAGGAAACAGTTGCGACGGCATATCCCCACTCCAAAATATAAAAAGTATAAAAATGGGAAGACAGCTCGAGGTTTGCTAGAGTGCATAAAATGCTTAATGCAATGGGAGAGTAGTGTCCCATCGTGCGGAAGAGAGAAGTCGACACGGTTTTGGCTTATCGACGTGAAGCGTCGCGCTGAAAGGGCGGCGGCGAAAGACTAGAGGGGCAGCAGAGTGTTGGGTAGTCCAGGAGGAGCGTGTCATAGAGTCCTCGAGTGACCGAGATGTGGGAGGATAGGGATCAAATCAAAGAAATAATAGGTAGCTGCTGTGTCTGTGCAGACCTGTGCTTCGTAGAGCTCGGCGCGCCGTTCTTGCCGCCGCTTGTTGTCTTCCGTCATCTGTTTCAGCGCCTTCACGTGCGCGCGGGCTTCGTGGTAGTAACTCATCGTACCTCGGGTAACCTCCAACCACGCACCAAGGCCAAGTTCTATCTGGACTGGATGGATTCTCTTGTCACGCGAGGCTCATTCGCGGGGGAAGTCGGACTCGTATGCTCATCTCCACCTAGTTCTGCTTGCGTGACCGTGCGTACGGCGGCTTCTAGAACCTAGGTTGATATTACCAGGCCCAACCTGGGCGGGCGACCCTCTGCAGCACCAAATATTCTAATTCTCCCGCACGCCTCGAACCATAATAGGAGACTTAAACCTTTCCGTTATCATGATTTATTCCACATTGTTTTGATTAGCATAAATAAATTCATTTCAAAATACTCATTCTGTTTAATACTTTTAGCTATATTTTATAACTTCACGAAGGCTAATATTCTGTTCGCTAACCCACGATGCTCTAGTCGTTATGCCCATAAATCAGTAAAGAGCATGAATTCCCGCCCGCTTTTATTATACATGAAAAACTGACTGAAGAGGCTGAATTATCAGGTCAAACAATTGGACCGCCACAGGTAAAGCTGCGTTTCAGTCCGCCCTCAACCGCCGCGTGACTTTCCGTCACCCACCCATAGGAAATGCACCAACGTGTAGGGCGTAAAGCAGAGAGAATTTGACCGAACTGGGAGCCCTGACTTGTTGTAAGGCGAGTTTGACATGCGGGTATTACTTCCTCTGCATGTGCTGGACCAGAGTCTCGGGTGTCGAGAGACGAGTGTGTTATTTTTTGGCTCAAACTGCTCCCAGAGAAAAAACGACCTCAGATTGATTTGTGTCTCGTAACGAAAACCCAACTACACGGCGTTGATTTCCTACTTTGCATAGCGATACATCCGTCATAGTATTGATACGAAGGCGGAGAAGTACGTGGGTGCGTGCGTGCAACAGCTTACAGTCCAGCGGCGCGCGTGCTGAGCTTGGGCTGTAAATAGTATGCACTATATGTGCACCCCTGTCGCCCGCTTGCGACAGGAAAAACTGAAGCACCAAAGTGCTCTTGGCCAACACTCCAGTACACTCGCCCGGGAAAAGGCAGACACACCATTGACAGAGCACCGTCGCACTTTCACGCTCCCTCTCTTCCTATCCTTACGAATGTTAATTCCGGCTTGTCAGCGGTGCTTCGGGGCAAGGCGCGAGTTGCTCTGTCGGGGAGTTGGTCAGTGTCGGTCACCGTAACTGACTTCCGTCCGTTCTTCTCGAACTCTGAACAGGGGCCAAGTGGGGCACGAAATGAAGAGCAGGGGGTGAAAGGAGAAATTGCCTTCTGTCTCGGCCTCTGACTGTCCGAGTATAATCGCCATGCGTAACGTGCATCTGCACCTCCACTTTGAGGGCTCGCTCACCCCGAAGGTGCTCTCCCTATACCCCACTCTCACTCTCCCTCTCCCTCTACTACCTTGAGGTCCGTGCAGCCTTGGCCTGCATATGCATAGCAACTGAATAACCACTGCATGCATTGCAGGGCTACAGCAGCAGGCGCTCCATGCGGCGAATTTTGGCTATGTGAGGCCTCTCCATCAATGATTGACATGTGTTTGGGTAGCGGCGGGGATTCATTCGGTGCAAGGGTCTGACGGGCATGCGCTGCATGTGGGCGGTGCTTTGTCAGGGTCATGGACGTGGGCTTCTACATCCTGATGGCGGCGGCGGTTATGAGCTCTCTGTGCTTGTTCATCTGCCTCTACACCGCGGACATTGATCCCGATGCTGGCACTTACCGCGCTAAGCTGATGCACTACACCCCCAAAATTAAACGCCTATTTAGACGAAGCAATGAAATTGACGACATGGTCCGGGTATGCTGCACCCCTTTCCACTCCTCTTCCCACTGCTACCATGGAACACAGCCTCCTCCTCTATCTCCCTCTCAACCAGCCCCCATGGAACACAGTCTGTCCCCTATCACCCTTCCGAACAGCCCTCACTCACTCATGCCACCACTGCTCAGGAGCTGAATAAGCTTGACCGGACGGTGGGCGTGGAGTCCAGCTTCAAGAACACGACGTCGCAGCGCTCGAGCAAGCACTTCCGCGAGTTTGTCACGCACCTGCAAAACTTTTCAGTTCCCGTTGTGCTCTACAAAAAGCGATTCAACGAGCAAGACCTCAAAAACTCTTTCTCCTGCGGCGGCAGCAATGTAAGAGCCACATTACCTCTCCACCATCTCGATTCCCCTGTCATATGTCTTTCTCTCTACGTGACTGCCTCTAGCACGTGTGTTCTAACGGGACACCGCATTTCTTGTTTGCATGCATTACAGCAATCGGTTGTGCCTTTTATTGCATTTTGAGAACATTTATGATTTTGTTGGAATTCTGCAATTTTTAGTTATGCGAAGGCTGTTCTTTTTGGCAATCGGCTTGCAGGTGGTGAAGCTGCTCAGCTACCGAACCTTGCACGGGAATCAGCTGGCGGCAGACAAGCTGGACAAAGAATTGCCCGAGGACAACCCGTTGCCTGATAAGGCCTTCCACCGCTGTGCAGTGGTCGGCAATAGTGGCAGCCTACTTGAGGACCAGCGAGGGGCAGAGATCGACGAGCACGATGCGGTGCTGCGTTTCAACGCCGCCAAAATTGCGGGTTTTGAGCAGTTCGTGGGCTCCAAGACCACCATCCGCCTGCTTAACAGTCCGGACGCCAGCTGGCCTAAGGACGGAACAGAGGCGACCATCATGACCATCAGGAATCACGAAGCGGTCAGTTCCCTCTCTCACTTATTCATGCAAGCGAAAGAGGGAGAGGGAAAGAAAAGGGGGGGATGTGTGTGCGTGTGCATTTCTTGCAGTCTTGTCTGCATTTGTGTATATGTTTTTTATTCTTTGTATTGGGGGAGAGGATTGTTGTCAGTGCATTTGTATTACTTCAGTATGAAGGGAATGGCATGAACAGTATTATTTTAGTTCCTTCAGCAATTTCGCCATGCAAAGTAAGGAAGGTTGGGGGCGTGTGTGTGTGTGTGTGTGTGTGTGTGTGTGTGTGTGTATTTATATGTTTGTGTGTGCACTCGTGTGTGCATTAATTGTAATTTCATCTACAATTTTTTAATTATTGGGGATGAGGACTGTTGTCAGTGTATTTGTATGTCTTCAGTAAATGAATGACATGTATTATCGTCCACAATATTGTTGTGTGGGCTGAGTTGGGTTGCATTCATGGCGGTTTCTCAGATTCGGGAGTGGCAGAAGGCGTACGACCGCGACCGCATGGGGGGCGGGCCGGCGTACATCACGGACCCGGAGTTCCTCTGCCACACGTGGGACTGGGTGCAGCAGACGGGGGAGAAGCCCTCCAGCGGGCTGGTGGGCGTGGTGATGGCTATGAAGCTCTGCGATCAGGTGGGTCCACAGCTGGGTGCAAACGCGCTACAGAAGATAATTCACTTGTAACCAATAAAGTTTTTATAAAAACAGGGTTAAGGGTTTGTAAATTCAATATAACTATTAACCTACTACGACTGTGACACAAAACCCTGAATTATCTTCAACCTATAAAATATGTCAGAAGACCCTAAGTATGAGGATACAATATAGAAAACCCTATTCTACAATGGCTGCCTGTACTTTATATTTTTGTGTCTCCTGGTTTTTTGTGCTGCAGGTCCACCTGTACGGCTTTCAGTCGAGCAACTATTTCGGCCGCTTTTCGCGGCCTCACTACTACGACTGGGAGCGACCAAAAAAGGGGCGCGAAAAGGTGCATCCCTTCGCGCGCGAGGTGTGGCTGTACCAGCAACTCGACAAACACGGCTTCATAAAAATTCACTAGCGCGCGTCGACACGTGTGGAATGATAGATAGCACGTGTGTCGCAGTTGTGGTGTGAGGTGACAGCACTTGATCAGTTAATAAAACGTGAATGCGAGAGGTTGTGGACGTAGTGCTGATAAATCGAAACTGTCAAGACATGCACAGCCGTGTCCTGCCCCAGCCCCTCTTTCTGAATGCGGTCACAGCTATTGCCGTGGCCACTCTTCTTTAATTCATATGATTACTTGTGACCCTCAACTGCAGACTACGCCTCCCGTTGGATGTTAAGCAACGATCGGCCGCATGCGATAAAGTGAGGTTCGCCTTGCCTATGTCGTTACGTACTCGACTCGGAAGAAACGTGGTTGCCCTTTTAATTGTTCATCGTAAGTCGGGGGTCAGACTGTCGAATCACTGAACCGTAAATATCCCACGAGCGAACAAACCCTAAGGCATCGGAAGTGGGTTCCGAGTGACCTTTCCAGATAGGTTGATCGAATGGATTGGCAAGCTGACGCACTGTTTATATTTGTCGCTGCGATGTATATTTGTCTCATCTGGTATCTCTAGGGTCTGAACCGTTACCCGCGCCATTGTCGTGGATGTCGCAATTGGACTTGCATTTGAAATTGCGACAGCGATGCCTCAGCTCCGGCTGGTAGCCCTATAATGACAATATTTCTGCCGGACGTAGCCAATGCCTGCCCCACTTACGACACCTCGCCACGTTTCTCCAAAGGTGTCTACGAATCCCGACACTTCCTGCGCACAGTGGGTAACACCGCCTTGGAATAGCAAGATGATACTCAGTGCCACCCATTTGCGATGTATCTTGTCCAGTCGCGAACAGAAGGGAATCCTTATTCTGTTTGTATCCGTCATTTTCTTGCGACGAGGCAGCAGCGATGGGCACTGGAAGCATCTTTGTTTTGGAACCGTAAATCATTGTCAGAAAGTGATAACGACGACAACATAAACCTTCCGTCAGCTCATGCTGACAATGTTATTGTGGACTCCTCGTGCTAATTCACATTCTGAGGCTCTTATTTTCAGAATCCGAGAAAGACCACACGTAGCAGGTAACGGCTCTGTAGTATGTGCTCAAGAGCCAAGATCAAATGAATGTTAAGCAAACCCTCGGTGGTCAGGAATGAAAAGATGTGCTGCAACAACAACAGAATATCGCATCCAGGGTTCATCATAAGCCTCTAAACTCTCATGCAGGGGAGCGACGGATGAGCGCTATCGAAGCGGCGTCGAGGTCACAGCGGTGGATTAAACTGCATTGATCACCAAATCGGGGCTCTGCATCTGAAGGTTCATGAGAGTTGAAAATGAGATGTTTGACTTCGCACGGCAGTGGCCTGATGTGGGCCTGATCATCCTGGAGACCGTGAGCTTCTCCAGCGAGGTCATCCACGAGAGGAATGCGAGCCCGGCTTCTGAGACGGAGGTGTTCAGCACGTTGAGGCTGACGAGGTGTAGGGTGGAGCACGCCAGCGTCGCCAGCCCCCTGTCGTTAATGATTATGCAGTGCGATAGATCTAGCTTGGTAAGCGAGGGAGCGAGGGAAAGGAGCAGGGAATTTGTGATTTCGGGGCAGTAGGAGAGATCCAGCTCCTGCATGTGAGGCATGTCACGCAGGATGGCTATGACAGCGGCGTCATCGACGGCGGTCCCTCTGAGTGACAGGCGTTGCAGGGCTGTGAGACAGGCGAGCCGGACGAAGGCTGAAAGGGAGACATTCATGTTGTCACATAGCTGTAGCTTGGTGAGCCCGTGAAGAAGCGCTATGGCACTCACGCAGGTGCAATCAACACGGCCTTCTCCACCCAGTGTGACTGTCTGCAGCCCATGTCGCTCTCTGGCCACCCACCTCAGCCCTTTCGATGAGACACCAGCTGAGCGTAGAAGGTTAAGATCTCGGAGGTACGGGGCACCTTGGATGATGCTTTGGAGCGCCCCCAACGATATTTTGGAGTCGATGACGGAGAGAGAGGTTAGGTTTGGCAACATGTTGCGTCGCACGTCGACATCTTTTTTGGTGATGTTGCAAAAGTTGGTTAGGATGAGTCTGGTGATTGTTTGCGGACACACGACGCGCACCCATTCAATGACAGCCCTTGGGGACAGGTTCGCGCAGTCGTGGATGAAAAGCTCTTCAATTCCAGTCAAGCAGGTCAGACTGCGGAGGTCCTCACCCAGAATATTGTCTTGGCACATAAAGCGCAATGTCCGGAGCTGTGTCAGCCGAGCCAAAGAGGCCACGCTCGCGCGAGATATCATGGCATCAAGGACGGGTGGAAATCCCAGCTGCGTCATTATCCCCGGAGCTTTCTCTGCGCGTCGACCAATAAGGTCCAGCTCCACGAGAGACGTCGACTGTGATACCGAAGCGACGTCCAAGTCGGTGGGCGCCTTGAGTACGGCGTGCAGAAGGTTCTTCGCGTCGCGGACGGGCTGACTCCCGACTTCGCCGGTAACGTACACTGTCTTTGCGTTGGAAAATGATTTTGTCCAGTTGACGGGTGGCGTACTGGTGGGGTGCACGTATATCGTCTCCAGACAGGCTGCCAGGCCGTCAGCCCAGGAGCGGCATGTTCGTCGGGCATGGCACCAAGTTTGGAACTCCGAGTCCCTGATGAAGAAGCAGTCGGCGGAAGGCGCGTCGACCCTTCGACTGAGACTATGCAGTGTCGGGGAGAGAATTTTCATCACCTGGTAGCCTCGCTCTCCCTGACAGGACCTAGGCTTGTCGTCGCCTCCCGTGATGTTCACTTGGTTCAGTGGGTTTAATTCCCTCAGGACTGTCATGACGCCCCGCTCTTGTCCGATCCGGATACTCCCGACAGCAACGAGCGGTTTTGGTGCTATGGCCAGCGAATATGCACAAGAATGAGGAGTAATATGTTCTCTCTTCTTTGCTGTCGCTATCCGACTCGTCGACAGCTTTCTTCGCGCTCTGTATTCGTCGATCTGGACACCGCCGCCCGCCGATTTGTTGATCGGAACAGGATTCTTGCCGGTACTTCTGGGTAGGTGAAAAGAGGCAGCCGAGTAACAAATGGTGGCTCCATATATGTGGTTGCTGCTACCGTCACCGTTAAATTATTCCATCATTGCGATTATCTGTCCCTTTCTCCGCTGCCGTCGCTCGACGGCTTCGGTGCCTGCACTCGGAAATCGCTTCGTCGCCGTTGTCCAGCGCCGCTTCCGGAGCTCCGAGCATCGCAGGCGGGTAATAATTTAAGTGGAACAGCCGTCGTAGCCGCGCGAGAGTGCCTGCGCAGGTACGTATGCGTAGCGATGGAAACAAACTATTTACAAATACTCAGTATACCGCGAATACAAAATAATTAGTATACGCCGCCGTACATACCTAAAAACCGCCGCCGCCTAAACATGCCATTAAAAAAGGGATGTAATCCTTAACAATAGCAGGAATGTCGCGGGAAATAGGGACAGCAACAATTAATAATTTATGCCCTGGTAAAAAACTCGCCCAGGTAAAAAAATTGCGACGGTACGCATTTGGATGCATTGATATACTTTTTACAAATAAATAATAATATTAACGCGTACGACTTCTGCACTCTGTCGTTCTTATTGCAAAACGCCGCATGTAGAGGCTGTCGGTAAGGTCTTACCTGCCAGTCCCATATCCCGGGGCGCAAAAAAAAAAGAAAAAAAAAAGATTGCTTTGCACTGCATCTGTTTTGCTGGGCGGGTAGTTGTTTTGATACTAATCCTTGCCACCGGCAATCAAATAGTGTCTCACAAGTTGTTAGAGAGGTCCATGACGAGCAAGTTAAGGTGTAAACAAACGACAATGCTCTATCTATTGTCGTTATACTTGGAATGTAGTCAGATATTAGTTTGTGTTGCGAAAGTAAATGTACTAAGGAAAACCCACACGCCTAAGCCCGAGGAGCAGGAAGGCATGCCACATCATCAATAATGCCCTATTGCGAAGCATCGCGAAGATAAGAACCCAAAGTACCATGAACAACACCAAAAAGACGTTGCAGGAATTCTCGCCGCACATCTCTCAAAAACCGTCGAAAGGGAACGGAAGTAGATCGACGAACGAAATGTTGCATGCGGACATACCTGTCGGAACGCAATGAACGAGAGTCCGCTGCGCCCATGCCAAGGAGGCGACGAAGTGCCACCAAAATAGCGAGGCGATCCACCAACTCATCCGCAATAGGCGCCAACCGGCCCCCACCTTCCATAGAGAAGGGATAGCAGTCATGGACCGACTGGACTAAAGGCGTGCTAAGTCAAGCGGAAGTGCTACTAAGGTCCGCATCGAGTTTGCCCAATGCGAGATTGTACGGCAGTGGGAGGCGAGCGCCTATGTGAGGGACACATGTGCTCGTGCGAGCGCTTGTGACCGTCACATCAACGACAAGATGACGGTGTGGGGCCCTAAAGTCTAGCCAAACGTCGGGAAGCATGCCCGGAAATCATTAGGAATTAAGAATTGGTAAACATATATCGATTAGCCCCGGACAAATCGCCTCACGAGGTGAGCTTAATTCGACGGGTGTTGCTTGGCACTGTGGCTCAACTTTTCCGGAATATTGCGGAAATTAACATAATAAACAGAAAAAATATTTGTGGGTGATTGAACTCAAGAGTAGATGCGTTCGGCGCGCATTGAAAGTACGCGTCTAACGGAACATGTTTTGACCTTTTTTAGTTAAGTTGTGATCGTTTGAACATTGTAGACGAACGCAAGTTGCCCTTCGGTTGTGTGCATATCAGTGGTAAGTCTACATACGCGATTTCGTGCGTTTTCCCCACAACGGCATGCCCAACACCTCCTCCCTCCTCCGCTTATTTATTGCATTTGCGCGACCGTCACATAAGCATTCATAATGCGGGGTTGTTCGCCCGTTACTCGTTTCGTCTAACCAACACGGGGACAGTTTGAAAGAGCGTGCCGCACGCGTGCGGGCGCGATAACCCCAAGTACGCAAGCCCGGCAATGCTCGAATTTGCCGCCCGCAGTTGTCGGTGCATTCCATCTTGGGCGCCAAAGTATTGCCTAGGATTTCAGGAAAATCGTCAATAAAATCAACGCATGGTTACATTTTTACTTGCGAAGGTGCGAAATCTTGTCCGGAATTTTGTGGAAGAGTGTAGTGGGTTCGAATTTATGGTCAGATTGATTTGAATCTAGAGGTTTGCATATCCAACTCCTTGTGTACGGGACAGTAACTCTAGCGGTTACTGTTACCGTTAATAGCGGCGCGTCACACTTGCAGGCAACCACCTTGCCCGAGCAGTTAGACGCAACCAACGACCAACGACTTCCCCAACGGTCAGCTCTAGCTAGCCCGCGCCTTATAAGCCGTAGCTAGCCACGAGCCTAGGCACTCTCTGCTTTCGCGCTCAGCCAATCTAGGCTTCGCGCGAATGCAGTCTCGACTCTATTAGTCGAGCAGGGTGTCAGTTTACCATCGTAAGTTTACCGAAACCTTGCTAATTGAAACTAATATAGTTGTTTACAACAATACCGGGTGAAAGTGGTTGCTGTCTGTGGGCCCTCCCTGCGATGCCAATTTAGGACTCATAAGCTGGGGCTAGACCGTGAACCAGTAATCCCAACCTCTCGAATGGTAGTAACGATAACGACTAACTGAAGCATACACGTAAACAAGTAATGTCTACACCTCAGAACGAGAGGAGGAACATCGCGACGGGGGGATACCGACCTTGGGATGGGGCGATTGGAAGGCGACAGCCACAACGTGATCGACAACGACTACGCGAAGGGGATTTTCGTCAACTTTTCCCCTCCAAATGAAACAAGTCATTTTTTTACAAAAAGTACCGATAAATCGGGGGGTGTGTCAAGGCATTCCCAATAATGCCATCTCATGCTCTCGTCCTTATGCATAGGGGTTTACGCCGTGGGGTCTTATTATCCATCCCTTTGTGTTAACAATATCAACATATAACAATAATAATGGCTGATACCTATCGCTACAACTAAACACATGAATAATGTTCATGTCGCTAGTCTCCACGATGCGCGGCCCCCTTTCGCCACTCGAGGGTGCTAAACAGCCCAACCGGCCAGCACGTGATGGTCCATTCGGCCTTGTCCGACCTAGGCTCGTGTGGGAATTCGGTCATGCCGGAGCTCAGGGGGTGGGGGGGGGGGGGGGGGGGGGGGGGGGGGGGCACGCGAAAAAATACCCCGCACATGTAGTCGACGGCCCCGGCTCAATCTACGCACACTTTCGTCCGAGATAATAGCCGCTCCCCTGATCGCATTTGTCCTCCTGGCATAGGCTCCCCCTTCCCTTCGGGGCAAGGAAAAAAACCACATACGCAGATAGTTGCCGTGTGCCGCTCTTCCCGTCGAGTCTGTCTTGTCCCGGTCGTCTACTAGTTGTTTATAACACCGCCCGATCCGTAAGTTTCCGTCCGTAGCCACCACTTGTGGTTTACGCTGCCAAGCCCCCCCTAAACGAGCATTGTGTTGTGGCGATAGCTTTTAGGACAATGTACGAGGCACTCATGTCGATGGTGGGTACCGAGGGGAGGGATTGGGGAGGAAAGTCAGATCGGGGCGCCAACCTCAAAGGTGCTTGATTCGGATGTTTTTAATAAACCCCCCGTACATGGATTTCTTGGCGGCGGACGATCCATAGGACCGTCGCCGCCAGACCGTGCCACTCCTTCAGTCGCGGTTGTCCTCCTCGCTAATGATGTCGAGCTCTCCCCCATTGGGTCAATTGACTTCAAGAACGATGGCCGACGGCTATCGAGCGCCCTTCCATGGTGTTTCTTCCTGGTTGTCCGCCGCCATATGCAACGCCCACAACCCACCGCTTACCCGTCCATGCCCTCCTCGCCGCCACATGCTCCATAAATGCATGTCCCCCCCCACCCCCCCAAATGGGACGGTATATGAGGAGTATCCGGTCTTGGAAAAACATATCGGACTGGCCTAGCGGGAGATCTTGCCGTTGATAGTGTACACATACATAAAATTTAAAGCCCTCCGGACAAGGCTTTCGCGATTGTTTATGATCACGCGGATCACACGTGTCGGCTCACCCGCCTAGGCCCCTATATACCATGCCCTACTTGGCACGGCAATAGGGTTATCAACGCCTACCACGAGGAAATGTGAGTGGGTCCCGACGGGCTTGCGCGCGCACCCATTTCCGGGGCCGCCACAGTTGAGCTGCCAAAGGACGCCCTTCCCCTCAAATTCTCCGGCGATGCATAGCGGAGTCGTGTAAGAGCTAGATTTGGTTGATCAGTCGTCCCTCTCGAACGCCAACTAACCTTGGTTGGTCGGTACCCCGGACTGGCGGGAGCGGGCCGTGCATCGGGAAGGTCTAGCAACAACTTTTTTTGAATTCTCGACAAGTGGATTTAATTTCATATTGCTTTTTTTCTTGATTACATAGTTATTTCTGATGTTACTACTTAGAATAAATCGTCATTTCTGATGTTGCTAAGCGGAGGGTTGTGGCAATTACCGCAGATGCTTACATGAAGATAACCTCCGAGATACATCGGCACTTATTGTAGCGGGTATCTCGATAGTTGTACCTAGTCGAAAAGAGCCTAGCCTAATCGGAGCTCCTAAACGTCCTAAATGATGGCATAGCATTGGTGGCCGCTAGATTGTAGCCGGTCCAGTTCGCTTGTATCATTGTAAATCATTTTCAATTTCAATTTCCTTCGAAGACCAAAAAAACCGAATGGCGGTAGGCGGCATGCGGCGCATGGCGGTTGTACTATTACCGACTGCATAAATGTTGTTGCGTGCTTTCCCTCTTCTCATGGCTAGTGGGTCGGTTGTATCTTTCCGGTGGTTTTTCTTTGCACGCATATGTGGTTTTCCTCGCAACAATATCTATCATCTATGAGCTATCTAATAAATGTTGCATTAATGAAGCTCAATATCAAGAAATATCGGACTTAAATACAATCATCAAATTGTGCGAGCATTTATTCAATCCATTGCTGATGGTGTTCCGTGCTTTTCATTTATTAATTATTTGATTAGTTAATTTCGTGCTTTTTTTCCTTTCTTGTTTGTCGTCGTTGGCATCTACTTAACCCAAAAACCTCTTTGTAAGGTTGTGCAATGTGTAGCCCTTCCAATTGTAATGTTTCTGATTTTGTGACCATCTTGTCACTCGTTCCCCTTTGTTTTCCCTCGCTTTTCTTCTCCATGTGTCCATCGTTCGGTCCACAATTTTATTTCATGTAAATCCATCATATAGAATTGCAGGAAAAGAAGTGGAAAACCACCAGTCACGAGAAAGCAAAAAGGGAAAGCCGTAAAAGCCTAAACTCGCGGGGCAGGAAGACAAGCCACTACATCAACACCGCACTCGTGCAAAGCATCCCGAAGATAGAAATCCAGAATGCCCTGAAGAACCGCGGAAAGACTTTGCATGAACTCTCGCCGCACATCGACGAAAGGGGGCATACGTATAACGGTGGACAAGCGCTTTCACGGGAACATAACTATCGGGACGCTATGTGCGGGAAGATGTTGCTTTCATGTCAGGGGAACGCCAAACTACCGCCCACCAAATAAATAGCCAAACGTTTTAATAAACCCCCTCCCTAGACCGAAATAGAGATAATAATGAATTCATTATCCTCGTATGCTTGCACTCCCAATGTCTGTACTTTACTCTTACAACCGCGGTAAGTGGTATCCCTACAGAGTAATAGATAACATGATCACTTCGAAATAATGCCCTGTGACCCCCCCCCCCCCCCCCCCCCCCCAAGGAGCATAAATAATATTTTCATTATTTCCGCTAGGACGGGGTTTCCGTGGCGAGTCCGCAGTACCGATACATACCAAAATACTCCCGGATATCTTTCCCGTTCAGACATTTGGGCAGGCACGCAAAGACGCGTGTGTTGCCCTATTCCCCGCTATCAAGCACACCATGGCTAATCACGAGGCTACTGCACTCTCGGCGTGCGCGTGGCTTAGCATATTTGTCGCTAGCTTTCAATGTGCTACCGGACGTGTGGCGCCCATCAGTCCGCGAGTCAACGCCGCCGATGATCTCGCACAAAAAACCGACGAACGTCACGCCAAGACGGGCTTCTCTACTATTCTTGCATTTCAGTCGCAGAAAAATGAGATTAGCTTCACTATCACGGCGGGTCTGGCGTTGTGGTTGTGTTGCGGTCGGGGCTGCCTTGCGATCCTGCGGTCCGGCAGCTTGCGCGGAGATCGCGCGTAGGCGGCATTTGTATCCACAATTGGCAGTACGAAGAAAATACGTGGATAATGAATTCATGATCTCTATTTCGGTCTAAGAAGAGGGGTTTTGTCATTATGCGCCTTTCGCAAACGCAAGACGAGACACAGGACGGAATAAAACGCTAACATGTACAAAAAACGTACAAAAGCAATTTCGGCCTACGAACTTTAATTTATAGTGCGTTTTATTCCGTTCTCTATGCTTGAGTCGCAAGACAGAATGAAATCGGCCAAAATCGCCCATTTGGTCCTACGCGTGTAGGACAGAAACTAGTCCATCATGTCTGAACTTCCTAAGCCTTCCTTTTGGACCTTGGGATGCTAGCTTAGGACCGCAAGATGCTCGCTTGAGTTTTCTGTTAGAGGTCATCGCGCGTGCTGTCACTTTTTGTGTCGAAAACCAAAGTTAACACAATGGCAGAGTCGCCTAATTTTGGGATGCTCGGCATGCTTGGGAACGCAATGAGGTGTTTTTCAGGCGGTGGACGCAGCCTAGAGCTGGAAAGTGAAGAGCGAAGCGAGAGCAACAGCAAGGGTAGAGATACCACCACCCCGAACAACAACCCCGCCCGAGCCTCCCCTGAGAGCATCGTGAGTGACCCCAACAACCCCCCAACCCCAAATTCTCATACAGCCGTAGACGTGGCGGAGGTATCGAAGGAGTCGAGGGTGTTGGCGGGGTAATCCGTGCACTAACATGTACGCGCCATGCGGCGGCGAATCCGCCGGACGGGGAAGCGCTTGATTCCGTCGATCTAGTCGGTTTGGACTTTAAAGTGGTGCAAACCGTGCTTGTCCCGCGCGACTCCCTTGTTACCAGATACCGTACGATCCTAATAGACGAGGAAAATGGTGTGGTATCGACTTATCTAGGCGATTTACGCTTTAGTAACATCACGTGGTGCCCAAAGCGTCTTCCCCTTGCGTCGCTCCCTCGCGTCGATCGGGCTATTATCGAGACCTTGGATACAAATTGGCTTGACGCCTCGAATGGATGGGTATTGGACGGAGTGGACTACAAGACAAAGCTCGCGTGATTTAACGCTATAAAAGATCGCGTAAAGACGAATGTTCCCCTTCCGATAGACTCTGCGATATCCTTGCCTCGGGTGTACAAGGATGGTAGTGCAATAAGGAAAAATTTCGACACGAAGATGGCTATCTTAGCTAAATCTGAAATTATTATCGACGCATCGACATGGGAGCTGGCGGACAAGCTCTCCCGGAATATCGATCATGTAAAGAGTACATATCAACTCGGTCATCGTTGGTTCCAAATGTTGGAGGGGGGCTACCACTCGGCACAAGTCGATGAGGACCTGAGGTTCGCATGGCAATGCGTGCTGGAAAAAGTCATAGACGAAGAGGCAACCACTTAGGTGTGTTTTAAATACGAACATGTTTGTAATGCTTCTCACTTTGATTATCGCTTACATTCTCATACTCTTGTATTTGTGTAGGCCAAAACTTCCGCGGGGAGGACAAAGGACGAGGCGAGCGAGGCGGTCGTTGCCGCCCGAACTAGAGCGCAAGCAATGCGTCGCGCTGGTTATAATAGCAACAAAATGCAAATGAATCGGCAAGCGAAAGAAGCATACAAGATAGCATGTGTGGACGCAAGTGCGTGGCTGGAGGCGAGCGTCTACAAATTATCGCCTTTTCTTATAACTTCCCGCATTCTCATTCAATTCAACCCTAGTTGCACCACTTGTTCATTATGCATTGGTTTTTGAATACAAACACGTGAAATTCAGAGGGAGAGTGATCCCGAACGACAGGATTTGTTGCGTAGGGAGGCTGATCAAGAGGTTGTGTACGATGATATGCTCGATGGGCATTCGTTGTCCGAGATGTCGAGCAAAAGGCTCGCATATGTGCTCGACATCGAGGCCCGGCTCAGGGAACCTAGAGGCTTGCATGACATTTTGCGGCAAGAGCGAGAGCACATGGAGACTCTAGTTTACTTTAAGTAAGGAAAAAAGAGGTCGCACCATTGGCTTGAGCAACCATGACGCGGAGACAATGGAGTGGGCGAGGGGTTCAATGTTGTTACAAGAACAAAGGATGGAAATGGAGATGGTCAAGGCCGCGAAATCTGCCAAATTTGAGTTCCAATTATTAAACCCTAAAATTGGTTCCAATTATTCTTGCGTGGCCCAATTATTTGTTCGGTGGTCGCCGCCGCTTTTTCTTGTTTACCCTAGGGCACGTTTTGCCAAAGATGTCAGCTTGCTTACAATTTGGCCAAAGGGTACCCACAGCCAGGGTCTGGGGGTCGATTAGCGCAGGATTTATAGGGATGGGTGGGTGGGTTCGCGCGAAGCCTAGATTGGCTGAGCGCGAAAGCAGAGAGTGCCTAGGCTCGTGGCTAGCTACGGCTTATAAGGCACGGGCTAGCTAGAGCTGACCGTTGAGGAAGTCGTTTGGTCGTTGGCTGCGTCTAACTGCTCGGGCAAGGTGGTTGCTCTGCAGGTGAGACGCGCCGATATGAACGGTAACAGTAACCGCTAGAGTTACTGTCCCGTACACATGGAATTGGATATGCAAACCTCTAGATTCAAATCAATCTGACCATTTACCCTAGGGCACGTTTTGCCAGTAACCTAAAGCCAAAGGCTTGCACAGCCAAAATTAGTGTTGCGGGGGGGACGGAGTGAGCCAACCGAAGAACCGCCAAGCAGCATGTGTGGGGGTCATGGTTGGGTCAATATATTTGCCTTCGGTCACAGAGCTGTTCATGGCCCAGCCACCCATATATTTGATTACGGGGAGGGGCGCGCCGATGCAGCTGGCAGCGGACGCCGCGCTTTTACGTAGGCTGTGCGATGTCCATTTGAAGCCGACGGGTGCGGACGAGTTGACTGTGAGGAGGGCGAGGGAGAGCCAGGCGGAGATGGTGGACGCGGCACCCCAATCGGCGGACGTTTCTGAAGGTGAGAAACTCCAGAAGGCGAGCGGGGGTGGCTTGTTGTAGAATTTAGTGCAGAATGTAGCGCGTTGTTCCGTGTAGTAGTCGAGCAGGTCCGCCAAGACGGGGTTGGCGGCGACCGGGATAGCGATAACTTGTTTTTCGCTGGCGTCGCGGCGCTGGTCGCCTTTAGATTTCCTTACGAGCAGACAGATTTGTTGGGAAGGTCTGTCTACGATTAGGTCGCCTGTCTGGCAACGGGCGCCAGTTTCCGCCCGGCAAAAAAAGGTGTAATTGACGCACACAGCGAGACAAGCTCTGAAACGTTGCAGTTGGGTCCACGGCAGGGCGAGGCGTAGCGTGCCGGCGGCCTGTAGGATGCTGAGGGCGACGGGCGCGGGCAAAGGAAGGCGCGTGGTGGCGGGTATTAGGCGGTGTTGCAGCATTTCGAGGCCACGTCGGGCGTCCGCCAGGAGTTCGCCCACTGCAATAGGCTGGCGCTGGTGGTCTCGAAAGAACTTGTTGACAACAGAGAAGTAGGGTTGCAGGGAGCCAGCGGCGACCGTGCCGAGCAGGGCTAACCACGCGGTGTAGCGTACCATGGTAGCGGGAGTGGCCTGTAGGGGGGCGATATTTTCCTGTGTACAGAAAATAAAAAATTGCCGCAGCGCGCTGTCGTAGCTCGAGTACGTAGAGGGCGCTAGGGAGTTGCTGAGTAGAGCGACCGCCGTAACCCCTAGCTTGTCAGTTCCTAGGAGGTCTTGGAAAGTTTCAGCCAGATCGGCGGACCGGGGCGCCGGTGCTGCTTCGAGGCGCAGGCCGTAGCGGGGCGGTCATGTACGCAGAGGCGGCAAGCGCCGTACATGGGCGTTTAATTGTTGCGGGCGAAGCGCCCGTCCAATCGCACCGCGCCGGGTGTAGAGCCACGAAGGGGTTAGAGACGAAAGGCCACGATGCTCCACGCGGGAGGCCCGACCCCCTCGGGCTTGCCGCGCCTGCCGGGAAAAAACAGGTCGCGTGCCGCCAGGAAGTGTAGAGTTTCGGTGGCCAATCGAGCGAACGCGTGGTACCACGGTTTGTTGGGCCAATAGGGCGCGATGACAGTGGCCGAGGCTTGAGCTTGGGCGAGTTTGGCGGCGAGGGCAGGGAGGGCAGATCAGGGAGGGTTGCAATAGTTGTTTTCTCGGCGCCACGCGGTGTCGGAGAGGCGGAGGCTGTCGACGTCTTCGCATAGGGGGTCTCGCCAGCGGGCGTTGAAGCGGGGCAGTTGCGCGTTGAGCATAGATGCGAAACGGTCGATTGTGTGAGGCCCCCACCGGCGTTGAAGGTGGGCGAAAACACGGGGGTTGAGCTGCCAGTCCTCGCAATCCAATTCGCGGCTTAGCGCGTCGGCCCATATGTTGGCCGCCGAGCGGATGTAGCGCGGCCGGATGTTGATGTCGTTGGTGTCGAGGAGGTACCATAGGGGTCGTAGTTCGGCCATCATGGCGGGCGAGCGTGAGGTGAGCTTGGTGAGGGCGGCGACCACCGCCGTGTTGTCCTCGTGTAGGAGGACTTGCCGGCCTCGGAGTTGTGGTAGGAAGGATTCCACCGCGTGTCGCACCGCTCGAAGTTCCTTCCACGTAATGTGTTGATGGCGGTCGGGAGCGCTCCAAAAGCCACGGGCTTGATAGTTGGAGTCCTCGTTTAGAACGGCACCCCAACCGTAGTCGCTCGAGTCGGCGTGGAGGTAGGCGGTCTCGATTGGCTTGTAGATTGACCGGCCGTTGTGTTGAGTGGGAACCGTGCGCCACCACTCGAGGTCGCGGCGTAGTTGGTGGGTGAGGCGGACGCGTCCGCCCCAACCACTCCGTGTGGCTAACACGTTGTGGAGTTCGCGCAAAAAGAAGCGCGCGGGGGCGATTGCGAGGTAGAGGAATTGTGCCTTTCCGGCGAAAGCCGCAAGTTGGCGTGTAGGCAGCCATCGGGCGTTGGACGCGGCTCGGCCGAGTAGGGATGAGGCTTGTTGCGCGAGCTGGTGGAGCTTTGCGGGCGGGGCGCGGAACATGCCGTGATGGAGGTCCACCGTTAATCCCAAATGGTCGCTTACTTGAGTAGGTGTCCAAACGCCTTTCTTGGGGTTGCGTTCGAGGCCGAGGCTGTCGAGTAGGGCTTGGACGCGCTGTCGCAGTAGGAGGGCGTCCGTGTAGGAGTCGGCGAGAAAGAGGAAGTCGTCCATGTAGGGGAGTAGGTGGGTTCCACGACATCGCGCGTTTCGGAGGAAGCGCTTTGTAGGGCGGCGACTGTGAGGGGGGGCAGCCGCCGAAACCGGCGGCGGAGGGCGACGTAGGTGGTTTGTGAACACCTGAGTGAGCTTGCAAAAGTAGTAAGCCGATCCTGACCAGCCCATGGGAAGGCACGCTAGGCGCCATAGCGTGCCGCGGTAGTTGACCGTGAAGAAGTCTCGGCCTTCCTCCCGGATGCCAAGGGTGTAGTACCCGTCGGAGAGGTCGAGGGAGATGAAGTAGTCGCCCGGACGCGAGAGGTGACGTAGGCGCTTGAGCGTCTCGCACGTCATGGTGAAGGTCGAGCAATAACGGTTGAGTTCTCGAAGGTCGATGATCAAACGCCATTGGTTGCATCCGGGTTTTGGAACTAAAAACATCCGGGAAACGTAGCGAGGGTTGTCCGTCCGCTCCCAAGCACCGCAAGCCTCGAAGCGCGGGAGCTCCGAGTTTAGAAACTCGAGTTGGGCCGGCGTCGCGTCTAGCATTGAGATGCCGTGGTTGAAGGGCCTGGGGCGTAGGCCGTGTTTGAACTTCACGCGGACGCCATGGCGGATCCAATTTAGGACTTGGCCGCTCGCGCCGATGCGCTCCCACTCCCGCCATCTTCGACGCACGCGGTGGCGCATGTAGGAAGACGTCGGGGAGCAGGAATCGGCGCGGCGGGCCACATCGTCATTTTTTGGCCGAAGGTTTTGCCGGGTCGGTCGGCTTGGGTGGCGGGGTAGCGCGGGCTGCCGCTGCTGCTGCTGCTGCGGCTTTGCGTTTGTCGGCGGCGGCCTTGCGGGCTCGCGCATCGGGGCCGGGAGGCCTGTCCGGTGTGACTTTTGCGAAGGCAATTCCAGCGGCGGCCTTGCTGGCGGCGTGTAGGCTGACTTCCAGCGTGCGGTCGACGAACGCTTGGCGAAGCGCATCCAATGTGCCGGAGACCGCGGTAGGGCGCGGTCGGCAAAAGCGCTCGTGGGCCAGTTCGGCAAAGACGCGGTCCGCATCCGTGCTCGTTTGTCCGCCCTTGGTGAGGCGGAGGAAGCCCAATCTAGTACGGGCGGCCTCCTCCGTCGCCATGTGGGTGCGATGACCCGCTCGGATGAGGGCAATCGCCGCCGCCTGCTCTGTCGGTAAAGGTGGGCCTTGCGACAGCGTGTCCAGAGCCTCGCCAATTGCCGCGTTGGCGCAGCTGTCGAAGAAGGCATAGCACCCGATGTGTAGGTACTCGTCGTAGGCAGCTTGGGTGCGTTTGTCGCTTAGAGCGCGGGCGGTGTCGTCCGTGAGAGTCCACAGACGTGGCTCTTCGACGTCTCGAGGGGGACGTTCGAGGCCGGCTGGGATGACTTCGCCGTAGTAGGTGAAGTCGACGAAATCGGCCGCGGAGGGGTCGGGTTCGTCGTCGAGCAGGTCGATAGGTGGCTCGGGGGCCTCCTTACCACCCTCCGTCGCTGTGGTCGCGTCGGTGGGTATGGACTGATATAGATCAGTAGTAGCAGGTGTGGCTGTCGTCTGCTGGAGCTGGGCGAGTAAGTCAGCGTTAGCCGCCAAAAACTGCTCAGTAATCCGTTGTTCCGATGCCAAAACCGCCGTAAGAATCTGTTCGGTTGTGCGTTGTTCGAGTGTGGTAGCGTGAGGGTCGGCCGCTGCGGCGGACGTAGACTGCTCAGGCTGCATATTGGGGAACTGCGTAGCTGAACGAGGGGAAGTGTCGCGTGACGCTCGAGTGCGCATGGGACGAAAAGGTAAAACTGACACCCTGCTCGACTACTAGAGTCGAGACTGCATTCGCGCGAAGCCTAGATTGGTTGAGCGCGAAAGCAGAGAGTCTGAGAGTGCCTAGGCTCGTGGCTAGCTACGGCTTATAAGGCACGGGCTAGCTAGAGCTGACCGTTGGGGAAGTCGTTTGGTCGTTGGTTGCGTCTAACTGCTCGGGCAAGGTGGTTGCTCTGCAGGTGAGACGCGCCGATATTAACGGTAACAGTAACCGCTAGAGTTACTGTCCCGTACACATGGAATTGGATATGCAAACCTCTAGATTCAAATCAATCTGACCATAAGAATATTTTGAGATCAATTATTCGGGCGTTAAACGCATCTTTTGTAACATATGTCGCTTCATCTAATTCAATCTATTGGATCAAAATTGATCCACGTCGTCTATGTCTTGAAATTAACCCGAAAGAACTGGAATTTTCGATTGATTTGTGATTTTTTTGACCCGATGGCGGAATCGACGCTCAAGATTGCGCCAACGCTGACGCCACCGTCCATCGCAGTGCAAAGCAGGACACCTAGTCAGCAGCAGGCCGGGCAGCAGCACAGACCGACGACCCCGCGCCTCGCCTCTCATCTCCAGGAACGACCCCTGAGCAGGTAGCGGCGGTGTGGAGGTCGACCTCAGGAGTGTAGTTATCAAGAAGCTACACACTATATAAAGAACTGTCGGCTTGCAAAGGTCAAGGCGGGCGACTCAGAGCGAGTTGGGTTGCTGCCAATTCAGCCGCGCGTGCAAACAGGAAGTGCGGATTGACGACAGCTGTTCCCTCCCGCACGTGCAGCAGTTCCGCGCGATGGCGACCTCGCTCAGCAGCAGAACGACGATACCGGGGCGCTCATCCCTGAGACCTGCGGGTGAGAATCGCTTTATTCAATCAAAGTGCGCGCATGGCTGTTGTCGAGTTGCTTACAGGGACTAAACAGTGCGATAGCCGTCTAATCAAACTGTCATCGTCAACGACGCGCCGATGAGATGCCGAACACTGAACTCGTTGTTGAGAGTCGCCTTTAAGTTTCTGAACAGCGCTTCGATGTATCGCGCATGAGTCTCTACAGCTAGTACCTAGGAAGTTCTGCTGTCTCTCGAAATTTGAAAGGCCATCTCTTGACCTGTTCTGTTTGCCAGTTATCCGCAGCGAAACGAGATAGAATAGAATTATCGCCGCTTCTTTACTTCGCGTCTTGATCACTCCCCGACTCCTGTGTCATGCCCCGTAGGTGCGAGGCTGTGCAGTCACAATGATGGCCGAATCCAGCTGGCACCCGGACTCCCCATCCGCCGGCCGGTCGTCACCTGCAACCACGGTGTTGGCGGGCGTCAGTCGGCGGGGGCCGACGACGGAGGAGACGAACGGCAGAGTGCGTGGGGACTGAAGGCAGCGACGTGGCTGCTCGCCGCTACGATGTCACTCAGCGTGAGGGCCGCTTCCGTGATTCGTCGCGTTGGGAGGCGTGGTCCGGGTGAGAGACGTGACGGTGATGCGGTTGTGTGGGTGTGTGGGTGTGTTGGTAGGGGGTCACGGCGCTTGTGCCGGCGGAGGCGGTGGCGACTGTGAAGCGGCGACTAACACAGGAGGAGCAGCTGACGGTGAACCTCTTCAACCGCAACACCCCCTCCGTCGTAAACGTCACCAACCTCTCCGCCAGGTACCTTCCCCCCTCCTTCTCCCCTTCCCCCCTCCTTTTCCCACCCCACTTACTATTTTGGCTCCATAGGTTATGAGAACGGTGCATGCCCCCCCCCCCCCCCCCCCCTACACACACACACACACACACACACACACACACACACACGCACACACACACACACATACACACACACACACACACACACACACACATCTATATAAGGAATATGTAGTTCTGATTGCTTCATTCCTACAGAAGCTACGCGAAGAGTGCACGTAAATACACACACAAACATGAAACTGTCATATGCACTCATTTCTCAATCTCACCCGATAAGTTCGCAGGCATAGACTGTGGCATCTACTCATCACATGCAACTACACAGCGATTGACACAAACACTGCCATGCGTTTTCTCACACATGCGCATGTTCAAGCATATTGACATACACGTACCCAGATACATATTGTGCTCACATAGCCCAAATGCCATCAGGCGCACACACACACACTCTCTCTCTCTCTCTCTCTCTCTCTCTCACACACACACACACACCACATACACACCTACACACACATAAGCACACGCACTCTGTCGCACATACCTACATCAAATGTACGCATATACATACAAGAGCTGCCCCTTACGCACCTGTCCTTTCACATAAGCTTGAAACTAGTCTTTCGCACCTTTCCCGCAGACAGCCACACACACACGCACGCACACACACACACACACACACACGCACACAGAGCGTTTCACACACGATGGTATACGTACCTATGCACTGCCGCTCTCGATGGGCGAAATGAGTGCCGTGTCTTGTGGCGGTTCACGTCAATTGTTCTATTGAGATTGAGTTGCTCTGCAGTAGGCAGGACGCCTTCACGCTTGACGTGACGGAGGTGCCCATCGGCACGGGCAGCGGCTTCGTGTGGGACAAGGAGGGCCGCATCGTGACCAACTATCACGTCATCGACGGCGCACAGGATTTGATGGTCACGCTGCAGGGCGGCGCGGAGTACCGTGTCAAGGTTGTGGGTGTGGACCCGGACAAGGACATCGCCGTGCTGGAGGTCATCTTGGGGAAAGAGGACGAGAAGGTACGCACTTCGTGAAGAACGCGGGCTGTGTACCCACGCCATCTTGTTTGACACTTTATCCAAACATTATCTCGTTACACACCAATGTATATCGAAAGGAGCTTGGTAATCTGAATGGCCAGCTGCATTGCAATGTTGTATTGACGACGTGTTATGTCGATGTAAACGGGATCTTTGTTTGGTATTGACATCGCCGATGTATCGATTGACTGGTTATGTGAAAAGGCACCCTTCGTAAGACTCATCCGTGCCTTGTGAGTTTTGATGTTACGCGACAGTCATCACGACTCTGTCTATTCCCGCTTGTTTCATCCAAAACTGCCAATCCAATTACTTGGTCTCATGCTGCTAACTATAATGATGGCATCGGTGATGTTTCCATCTCTGTGTGGTCAACGTTGCCCTCACCCGCCAAAACGTGACGTGGACCTTATTCCACCTCGTCAGTTTTGATGTTTGGCTCTGACGACTCCGCGTGTGATTGCTCCCCCCCCCCCCCCCCTTACACACACATACACATTCCACATCTTCGCATGACAGCCGGATTTGCAACCGGTGGACATCGGGAACTCCTCTGACTTGGTGGTGGGGCAAAAGGTTTTCGCGATTGGCAACCCCTTTGGGTCAGTTCCTCCCCATACCCAACCTCCTTGCTTCCTCAACCCCACAGTGCCAGTCCATGATTCCCCCCTAATCCCAACTATCGCTGACTGCCTGCCACCCATCACCTCCGATGTTGGACTGCAGGCTGGACCACACATTGACCACAGGTAGTTCCCCCTTCCCGTCTCCTCTTCACCGCCACATCAACTGTATGCTGGCTTATTTGGTGTGTCTCGTGGTGTGATGGCTTGTAATGAAAGATGAGGTCACATGTTTGTGTTAACAGTTTACGTGTCTGTTTGAGTGTCAGTGTATGTGTTCTTTGTTCGGCATGTTGTGTTATTGTAGGCTCTGCTAAATGTAAAGTATCTTTGGCGTTTATGGCAACATAGGCGAAAATGCGATGTGATTCGAAGCGCAATGTAACATTTAGGGACTGATGCGTTTTAGTACATTTGTATTGCCACCTTTGAATTACGGATTTAAACCCGTCAATAATTTGGCTGTGCCAGATTTTCTTTGATTGCAATGTTATATGATAACAGTCAAGGATGGAAATGTCGGTACTGCGCGTGTAAAATTGCGTTTTTCTTCTGACGGCAACCCCTCCCCCCTCCCGCTTCCTTTCCCCCGCCACACGAATTGTATGCGGGCGTGTTTGCTCTATGTTTGGTGCAGTGATGATTGGGACTGGGCGTGTGAGTAATTGCGGCCCAATTATGTTGTTAATTGACTATGAATTCACATGTTTGAGTTTGTGCTTACATGTTACGTGTTTGTGGAGATGTCAGGGCTTCTTTCTGTTGAGATGTTTCAGTGTTCGTTAATTTGATTGCGTTTGATATCATCCGACTGCGGCCGTTATGTGAAATAGTTGAAAATGTGGTCCAAGTCGAATCCCGATGTAACATATTTAGCGACAGCGTCCTTATTTATGTATCTTGCTTAGATAAGATTGGTGTATTCTAACCCCTACTAAGGTGTCACTGCATCAAAAGACATTTCACTTTTGCTGGAGATTTTCTTTCACGACACTGTGAAGTACAGGGATGGTACGGCTGATTGGTACGTGTAATATTCTGTTTTTTTCCCCTATACCTGTCATCGTGAGCAGCCCGCCCCCTTCCGCGCCTTCTTTTCCCCGCCACACAAATTGTGCGTTGGTTGTTTTCTACACATTGCTGTGTCTTTGGTTGCAATGATGATTTGGAGTGACCTTTTGATGACCAATAATAAGTTGACGTGTTGTTTTTTAGTCACATTGTTTGCATTTATTGTATGATGTGTTGATTGCATGATGTTTGTCATTGACGTGTTCGTGTATTAGTGTTCAATACGAAGTTTTATCTGATAACGCAAAAAGGGACTATTTTTCCATCACCGAAATTGCGACCTAATTCGAAACGCAACGGAACATTTAGCGATTTCCAATAGTGCTTCTTGTAATTAAATTTTTTACCTGAATTTCTTTTGCTATTTGTTTGCGCCGGCTTTAAATGTTTAGGTGAATTACTTTCATAAAATATTGTGTATTTAAAAAAAGGAATCCAACGCACGCTAAAGGTATTCGTTAGATTACAATTTTGTGGCGGTCAGGATGAAAAAAATATATATGGCTGTAAATTAGTATGTGTTTAATTAATATTTAATATCAATTGTACTTAATTATTTAATTTGATTTACGTTAATTAAACTTACTATATATGATATACATAGGGCTTTGGATGCAATCATTGCGGATGAAATTTGCTGATCGATGTTCAAAAGGTGAAGTAGAGGGTTGGACATCTTTCGGGGCAGTTTTGGGTGCTCTGGCCTGAGGCGTGCTGTGCGCTGCACAGGTGTGATCAGTGGGTTGGGTCGAGAGATCAACAGCGGAATCTCCGGCCGCCCCATCCAGGACATCATCCAGACGGACGCCGCTATCAACCCCGGAAACTCGGGCGGCCCGCTGCTCGACTCCGCGGGCAACCTCATCGGCATCAACACCGCCATCTTTTCCGCCACCGGCACGTCCTCCGGTATCGGCTTTGCCATCCCCGTGGACGCGGTGCAGAGCAGTGCGCAGCAGATCATACAGTACGGGAAAGTCACTCGCCCGGTGATCGGGATCTCCTTCGCACCCGATCAAGCGTCGGCGCAGCTGGGTGTGCAGGGCATCCTTGTGCTCGACGCCCGCGAGGTGGGCTCAGCACCCCACCCACCTTTTGTGCGCAGCACTACACTAAGAGCACGCGATGCTGACAACATCCGACGTCGCTAGGTGCCTCGTTTTCAATTTTGCGCTTAAATTGCACGACCTATCGCTAGTGCAGTCGATCCATGGTAGCTGACCTCCTGTTATTCCGTGTATAAAATCAACTGATACCATTTGTTAGTCGGCAGACATCGTGGTCTCTTACCTGAACACAGTTCAAGGCGGGTTCGTGGGTGAACTTGGCCACCATCCGCGAAAGATGAGTCGACATCCTCGGCTTATCTTATGTGTATTTCAGCGCTTACGTCCCTCCTATTATATGTAAGTGAGGCTATTGTTGTCCCAAGAGTCATTTGTTGTGTCCAATTTCCGGACGTGACTGCAGTGATTCGGCACATATCGGATATCCACGTTGGTTAAAATATTCTTAAAAGAAAAAGCAGCGGAGACCACCAAGACAAAAAGAAGAAAGGAGGAACATATCCGCGTTTGTGAAATGCCGCGGACGGTCGATCGGAGGCGGGTGCGTGTGGCGGCCCAATGAGGCGGAAGATTTCGTGAACGAAGTGGCCGAGTGCACGGAAAGCGATTCCGCTAGCGATGAAATTATTTTCGACATTACCCAAAGGATGAGCTATCGATCGAATGTCGATAGTATCACCATCAGGGAATCAACTCCCCTTTCGATTGTACCATCGATTGGCCATCACGTGACATCGATAATCTAATCCGAAGTGTTTCGATATTAATACCATCATACTTCAAATTGTATAGAGTAAAACAATTATCAACGACCGATGTGCTGATATAACCATCGATACATTGGCAATCGCATCGGCTCACAAAGTTGCAATGTCATCGATGCTCGGATTCAAACAATGTCGACACGACTGTTAACATCAACAAGTCGAGAAGTCATGGCCATCACCATCGGCATCCAACCTTAGGTTGTCCCCTTGCCTTACATAATAACCTGCATCGTGTCGATGCTAACGTAGGTGCGCATGTGTATCGTGTGGCATCGTCCTCGCAGGGCGGGCCGGCTTGGAAGGCTGGTATTAAGGGGACGACGCGCGACGATTACGGACGCCTCGTAATTGGCGACATCATTGTGAAGGTCAACGGGAAGCGGGTCATGTGCGTCACCCCTTTAACATTTGCACCCATACATGTGCATCGTCTTTTGGGCAACGATGATGTCATTTGCCTCCTTTGCGTGCCCGCTATGGGGGGCAATCGGGCGGGCATGACATGGATTGAAGCCTTATGTGAGGACAAAGAAAATAATTTGCAACATATACGTACCAGCAGAGCGTTGGTCGCTGTCTTTGGGCCCTCCCAATTGCGCCATCTAGGAAGTCATACTAGCTGCGGCTATAGACCGCCATGTTGTACTCCACTGAAACATTGGCAATCGGTAGGCGTGGGAAAGGGCGGGGCATGGCGTGCGCTTAACTTCCTGTCATGCATATATTTGTGTCATGTTGTGCATGTTGATATTTACGTGCGTACATATGTGGATGTGCCGTTCGACAGTCGCGGCTCCGACCTGTACAAGGTGCTAGACAAGCAGAGGGTGGGGGATGCGCTGGACCTCGAGGTGTTGCGGGAGACGTCCAAGGAGCACGTGTCGGTGACGCTGCAGGAGATGCCGACACCGCAGCCGACGCTCAGCATCCGCATGCGTGGCCAATGATCCTCGTCGCTTGTTGTCCTCAGGCGGCAGAGCCGCAACGTGCAGTACTCGTCGGAGTGCGTACAAACTCAAGCTTTAGAGCGGGGGTTGCTCAGTCGCTAGTGGAAGGAACATTGTCAGTGAATGATTCATCTTGGAAGTGGGGATCGTTTAGTTATTGCATTGTATTGTCACGAGATACATTGTCAAGGAGAAAAAGACCGCTTTGCATCCAAAGGTCAATGAACCGAAACCAATCTTCAATAATGGCATTTAGTATGAGACGGGCTTCCGATTGAAAGTCCTCACATTCCCGTTTGGTATAATTCTCCTAACATAAACAGCATTTGTCCCAAGGAATTAATCACCAGGTGATGTTGTCCGCACATCGAAGCTCAAACAAACTACAACTACCATCACGCCCTCCGTTGATAGCAATCCCATGTCTCACATGTCGCCGATTTGAGAATCACGAAAATGGCGAATGAGGGCAATGCACATTCCGGATCCTACGTTGATTGCAGGGGAGATCATTAACCCATTAGCCACCCAGATGGTAGAGGACCGTACAGAACCTCCCGAGGTTGTCGTACATTTTGGTCCTACTGGTTGCGGCAAGTCAAAGAAAGCACGTAATTGGCTACCTGAAGCGTGGGTGTGGAACCCAGCGAGAAAGGACTGGTTCAACGGTCATTCGGGACAAGAAGAAGCTATTATCGAGGAATTTCGTGGACAACTCCCGTATGGGACTATGTCATCCGTACTGGATAGGTATACCCATGAACATCAGGTGAAAGGGGTAATGGTAGACTTTGTTGCTAAAAGGATATGCATTACTAGTCCAATGCATCCTGAGCAGTGGTATCCTCGTCAATGTGACAAGACTTACTCTATAGAGCAGTTGCTTCGCCGTATCACACGGATTGAGGCATTAACATGGCGTTAGAACAATATCTTTGTAAGTAATATCAACAATGGCCCGCCAGTATGCCTCTCGACGCCGACTGCAGCAATCAAAAGGAAAGCGAAGTTGCCAACCAAGCAAGCCGTATGTATTCACCTGCCCGAACATGGGCTGCCCTCGAAAAGGCCGCTGATGGGGTCTACAAGAAATATCGTGCTGCAACGGGGGCGTCCTCAAGTAGGAGTCGTAGCCGTACTACTAATAACAACCGCAGTCGTAACCAATATGTTCCTCAGTCGGGAAATGACTATCAACGTATAAGGGCTCGTTACGGCAAGAAGATAACTCCGGTAAGGCGCAATAAGAAACTCCTACGCCATACGCTTCAGCGGTCAACGTTTTCTATGGCGTCTTATGGCGCATGGAATCGTGGTGAAGGGAATGTCAAGCTAAATTCCCATCAGTTTGGAGGAGGTGGCATAGAGACACCGATTCATCTGTATGATATTACGTGTGTACCTGAGTGGAGGAATGATGAGTATATTTATCCGTTTCTTGCGAATTACTTACAATCTACTAGTGCAACCGACAGTGCGCAGCTCAACTGGAGATACCGTGATACACCTACGGGAGTTGGTGGTGAGATAACCAATAAGGATTTCCCGCAGGGATCAGCAACGGAGCACGTTGAAGATTGGATGGCAAACAGACCTAACCTCCCTTTGCATGTTTCCTTTGTTGCTTCGTGCCATTTTACTAATGAATTATGTTGTCGGTGGTAGTGGCATCGCATGCCTTCGGTTATCCTCGGGGCACGGTCACAAGCTTTGGTGGTTCGCAAATTAGTAATCCCTTCCGCCCGTGCGTGGGACTCCGGTTGCTTGTGTCTCGTCCCGAACCTTGTCTCGTGCTCACCTTAGTAGACCTTTTTTCAACTCCATGTCTACATAGATGATGATGTTTAAATGAATGCTAGGTATCATGTCTTGTCGTTGTCCACTAGCTAGGTGCTTTTAGTAGGACACATCATGTGTCTACACGATATCTTGTTAAGTTGCCGAGCACCGCAATCTTATTAACTCGCCGAGCAATTTGATGAGTTACATTCACTAACTTGCATTCCTATTGATCGTCTTCTCCGGGGAGTCTCGAGACAATATCAAGCTAGTCAAATGGTGGAGCTACGCTTGCGGAGAAGCAAGCATCTAGTGGTAAAAGTTCTTCTAATTGTTGTACATACAATATCGCTAAATGGTGTCTATATATAACAAATCGATAGAAAGAATAGATAGTTTTCAAACAAATTCACTAGCGACAACGAGAATTGGGGCACACTGTGAATAATGCTTATTATGACGCGAAAGATAGCACAAATGTCACAATCACCAAGAGGTACACCACGGAAAATGACGACGACGGCAATTTGAATTGAGTTAAGGAACTTCACCTCGATGACAAGGTATGTAATTGTAATTGAAAATATGTACAACAATTACCTAAGAATCGGTTGTTGTCCCATGGCCTACCCAAAAATATCATCAAGATATTAGGAAAAGGGTTTTACGCCGGGGGTCTTGTATCCATCCCTCTCCGTTAGCGGTGATAACTTCAAACATTCATGCCAAAATCTATGCATGCAATTGCACAAATGAAAAATATTCATGTTGCTATCTCCATAACGCTCGGCCCGCTCCAGACGCTCGAGGGCGCTAATCAACCATTTTGCTCAACATTTGCTTGTCGAGTAGGGCATACACGATATTTGCTCATGTGCAACTCCGGTCGTGCCGGAGTTGGGGAGGAAAGGCATGCTAAAAACCCCCTCGATCGCGTAGTTGACGGCCCAGTCTTGATCCACGCACACCCTCGCTCGTCCGAAATAAATGCCGCTCCTTCCGCATGACCTATCCTCCTAGCAGAGGCTTCCCCTCCCCTTCGAGGCAAGGGGAGGAAACCATAGCCGTAGATACATGTCTTGTGCCGCTTCTTCCATTGCATCTATGTTGCCCGGGTCGATTGTTAGCTATTTCTAACACCGTTTGATCCGTAATTTTCCGCCCGTATCTATCCTCCCATGCCTTGTGGTTTACGTTGCCATGGGGCCGCCTACATATACGAGCGATGTGTTGACGCGATAACCGTTAGCACAACGCATGGGGCACTCATGTCAATGGCGGGTACCGACGAGGGGGGGGAGGGGGGGCGAAAGTTCGAATCGGGGCGCCGATCTCAACATGTTCGGGTGCGGACGGCATAAAAAATGAACATTTTCTTACAAGAAAAGGCAGTGAAAACCACCAAGCAAAAAGAAAAAACGAGGAGAAAGCCACGGGTATGGACGGATTTAAAAGAAATAATGCTATTCGTGGAACGTGCCTTCGATATAATGTATTGCATATATGTACAAATACGCGTACTCTATTTTTACAAAAACAAAAAATGTCTAAACAAACTTGAATATCAAGAAATAGGGGGAATTGGTGATGTCAACCAGGTGACGATGAAGCGCAGCTGCGCCACTGCAGTACAAGCCGAGGTGTCTGGCCACTGCCGGATGAGCCTGCCTGCGCCACTGCCGAGCCGAGGTGTGTGGTCACATCGGCTTCTCAAAAAACTGGAGTGAACGTGTTGATATTGAAAAGATATGTATTGCAAAGAAAGCATTGGAACCCGCCGGCAAAGAAGGGGAAAAGGAGACAAGGGGGCCTGAGCCCGAGGAGCAGGGAGGCAGGCGACATCAACTTTTTCCCTGCAAGGCATGACGAAGGTAGGAACCGAGCGTGGCATGAAGGGGCGGTAGAACCAAAGAAAGAAAATAATAATGATATATAAATTTGAAGATTTATGGAAAACATCGCTATAAATTAATTAATATTAGCTAGACCAAAGTACCCGTACATTTCCTCTGTTTAAAAATTAAAAAGCATCGGCATCGCGACGAATAAAGCGAGGAAGACGACGACGCCGTTCATCAGCGCGGCGTAACTTCTCCGTCTCTCGCCCCCATTCGCACTGGAGACCGCAGTGTGGCCGCTGGGTTCACTCTCCACAGGGTTCTTTCCCATTCCGTCCTCCGTGCTGATGTCGCCAGTCTTCGACGGGGCAGCGCTTCGATATAGCTCTTCCCACGTGGCAGCCATTCGTTGGTCCGCGCGTTGCAGCCCAGGCCCCCCCCGGCGCCCCGCTGCCCCCTCCCCGCTTCCCCTCAGTCGAACCAGCGCGTCGAGCATCCCCTGCCCTTCTGCCGGCCCTACCTCCGTCCTTAGCGCCGCCATATCGCACGCCGGCGCACGTACCGCGATCGCGCAAGTCGATGTAACAGTATTTATACTAACATCGATTGCGTGCCAGTCACTCGCGCCGAACGACTCCCTGGTCGCCGAGGGCACCACCCCGGCGCACGCCGCGAGCATCAGCTCCCGACACTCGCAGAAACCATCGACATACTGCCTTGCAATTGCGAGCGTCGACGCACCCACCGCTGCTGGTTGGAGCATTCCCACGAGCAGCGCCTCCCGCGCCTCCCCTCGGCTGCCGTTCCCTGGCAAGCAGTTCACGTGGTTTGCGGGCTGACGCAGCAGCGCGGCACAGCAGCGCGGTGTGGTGAGCCGCGAGTAGTGAAGGAGATCAGGCACGCTGGAGAATCGTAGCGCTACCCCCGCTGCCTCTGACACACACGCCTCCTGAAGCTCGGCATCATCTCCTGATGTGCTGTCGCAGGCGACTACCGCGCCCTCGTCAACTAGCCAACTTTCTCCGCAGGTTTCGTCGAGAAGCGACGCCGCGGGGTGGGGTCGACTACCCGGCGGCGTTTCACACTGTGGGCTGCTCACCGCGGCGGCACAGCCGGGGGTGCATATTGCCTGTGGGTAGGCAGTGAGGAGAAGCGAGCCGTGCGGGCAGTGGTCGAGGAGGTGAGCGGTGCAGCTGTCGAGTAAATCGGAGTGGTCGTCCTCGGTGGTGTCGAGGCACGCTAACTGACGGTACGTACTAAGCCTCTCGTCGGGGCAGCTACCTGACGTCGAGAGCGTGGCGCCACACTCGACGCTGCAGAGAAAAGAAGGGTCGAGGTCGATGGGTTCGTTGTCAAGGGTGGGTAGTGGGAAGCAGACGCCTCGTCGGGCCGTCTCGCACTCGCGACGTTGACAGATGGCTTCGAGTACAGTCGAAGTTGTGTCGAGAACTGTTTGCAACAGCAGCGCACAGTCGGGGCGAAGGATGGTGGCGAGGCAGGACGGCGCTTCACAGACGGTTTCAGTGTTGAGTGCTCCCAGGTCACGCACCGGGCAGCTTCCCAACAGCGCGGCTTCACATCTGATAATGAATGAGTCAGTCGGGGACGGATTGTTGTCAGTGACTTTCGTGTGGCTTGCGCACAAAAAAATGCTGGTATTGGTGAGGGATGGCCATCAAGTTGAGCAGCGCCTTACTTGCATCCTTAACATACACGATCAACACAAACGTACGCAAACTTCCACTCAGTCAATCATTTATACTAGTTCACATAAACACATACGCCATCGACACACACACAAACACACACACAAATTACGAACACACACACACACACATACATACACACATTCACACACACACACACACACACACACACACACATACAAACACTCATTCACACACACACACACACACACACACACACACACACACATATACACACACACACGCACACATACCAACACACCCACCCACCAATCCACACAGACACACACACACACTCACCCACACACACAAGTACACTCTCACACACACTTCAACTCACACACACACTTACTCTCACACACACCCACAAACACATACATACTCACTTAGACACATGCACACCCACCTAGACACACGCCCACTCATTCACTTACACACTCACACACACACGTGCCCACCCACCCACCCACACAAACGCAAAAACACACACATACTCTCTCTCACACACACACACCCTCTCAGAAAAACAAACACATCATACGGGCACACACACACACCCTTACACCCACACACACATATACATACAATTTCACTCACTCTCTCTCACACACACACACACACACACACACACACACACTCACACACACACACACACACTCACACACACACACACACACACACATACATACACACACTCACTTACACATATGCACACCCACCTAGACACAAGCCCACTCATTCACTTACACACGCACACACACATACCCACCCACCCACACACACACTCGCACACACACGCAAAAACACACACACATACATTCTCACGCACACATACACACACACACACACAAACAAATTAGACAGGCACACACGCTCACTCACACACAATACACATACACACACTTTCACTCACTCACTCTCTCACACACACACACACACTCACACACATACGCACACTCATTCACACACACGCACACACGCACACAAACACATACACAAATCACGAACACACACACACACGCACACACACGCAAAAACACTCACCCACCAACCCACACACACACACACACACACTCACGCACACATGCGCACACCCTCACCCACACACACAAATACACTCAGACACACACTCTCTCACACACACACACTTAATCTCACCCACACCCACAAACACACACACATACACACACTCACTTACACACATGCACACCCACCTAGACACACGCCCACTCATTCACTTACACATTCACACACAAATACCCATCCACCCACCCACACACTCACACACACACACACGCAAAAACACACACATACACTCTCTATCACACACACACACACATAGAGAAACGCAAACACATTATACGGGCACACACACTCACACATACACACACCCTTGCACACACACACACACATATACACACACTCACTCACTCTCTCACATACACACACACACACACACACTCACTCGCACACACGCACACACCCGCCGACGCACACTTTCACTCACTCACACACACATACTTGACTACACACACTCACTCACTCACACAAATGGATACACATATTCACTGTTTCTCACACACACACACACACAAATGGATACACACACACACACACACACACACACACACACACACATACACACACACACGCACACACACACGACCTTCCATCAATACGTCCACCCATTCGCTAGTCAGTGAGTCTGACCCGTATTCACCTGACTTATTTATCCATTAATCTATCAATTCGCCATCCCCACCCAATTCACCTGACCCATACAATAATCCTCCGAGCAATCGATCTGTCCGTAGAAATAAATTGTCGACACGTCCATCCATCCATCTGCCCACCGTCCACCCATCTATCCATTCAAGGCAATACGTCACCCTGATGACAGAGCACACACCCAACAGCGATCTCTCCACTTTTCCGTCAAATGTTTCACCCACATCCCTACTCATCTATCCTCCCGGTTTATCGTGCGCCCCTCCACACATGTATTGACACTACCAATCAACAAATTCATCGAACCATCAACCCAAACATCCATCCACTCATTCCTAGATCCAGTATTCTACATGTGGATTTAGTTAGCACACCTCTGCCCGCCCCCATCCTCTCACCCGTTTAATCAATGGTTTATCCTTTGACAGTCACATCTCGTCGTATGCCTCCTCGCCGAACATCTAGTTCTCAGCTACACAAACGTCTGCTCTCACTTCTTCATCCATAGCACCACAATCCCGTCTCTAGCGCATATTCCATCCTTTCATCAGCCCATCCGTCGCCTCCCCATCCATTCACCCAATCACATGTCCAATCGTTTCACCTAGTCACTCGCTATACTGTCGCTCAGTTCATCCATCTATCCGCTCACTAACCGACGTATCCATTCCCCATCATGACTTTTCTCCATCTATCAAATAATCAATACCTTACTGACTAAAACTCAGAGGTCCATACATTCATCCACCCACCCATCTCTTAAGTATCCTATCGAGTAGACGTGCTTCCATCTCCGGCCACTTACATACCAGTGAACTTATTCCAAGTTATCCAAAAAGCCAACATCATCCACGTGATACGGACTGTTGCTTAACGAAAAGCAAGTAACAACGCCATAACGGAATAGTGTCTGGTAAGTATCGTGGTGTGGAGAGGGTGAAGTCGGGGAATCTCGAGGGCTAACCGTCTTTGGCGGCATAGCTCGCCGCTGGTGCCCAACAGCCTACGGTACCTATCCAGCACAGGGAAGCCGTTCTCGGTGGTGAGCTGTGCACAGTCGCCCGCTCGCAACGTCGCTTCGCAGCCGGCGCTGCAGCTCCGGCCCAAGTTGCCCGGGAGCACGACGTCAGAGGTCGAATTCAGTGGAGTCCTTGTCGAAACGCCGCAGGAGGAAGATAGAGCTGCTCGGCATCGAAATGAAGTGCAGGAGAGGGTGAAGGAGGCGAACGAGTCTCGGCACGCGGGCAGCTGCATCCGCTGTTGGCAAGTCGGGTTACAGTACAGCGGCTGCCCCGGTGCCGCGGCCGTCGCGTTCGGTGTCAACGGGTGCCCCTCGATTCTGATAAAACCGCAAGGGATGGCAGTCAGCACACTGCACAGCTGTGTACTACCGCCCGCTAGTCCGTCGTCGGGCTGCGCGAGTACCGCCAGAAGAAATCCCAAGTTGGCGAGTAAGAGGGCCACCGATGGTGATGAGGTATTCGTACGCAACCGCCGCCGCGTTACGGGCGACGACATTCCGGTACGCGACGGCCTGTACGATACTTGTGGTGTCGCTCGAACACCTCCAGTCTAGCACCGCTTAAACCAGCCCCGCTTATGGCCCACTTGTATATCGAGGTAGCGGGGGGAGGCGGCGCTTACATGAGTTGCGCCGTTGCGCGTCTGCATTCCCATCATCTGCTCGTCGTGGCTCGCGTCACCGACAATTTGGCCGTTACTGAATTATTACAGCCGTTATTACTGGATGTGGCCTGTACCTGTACCTGTACATGGAGATATTGCACTACGAACACCAAGATGCATCACTCAGGCGGATTACATGATCTCATCAGAAATAGGATATATGAAAGATGTACTTACAAGAAAAACATCTTAAGCCACCAAGCAAAACGAAGAAAAGAGGAAAAAACCAAAGCCCGAGGAATAGGAAGGCATGCCACAGCATCATAACTGCCCTTCTGCAAAGCGTCGCGGGATAGGAACCCAAAGTGCCATGAAGAGCAGCAAAAAGACGTTGCATGAATCATCGTCGCTCATTCCCCCAAAATCGCCGAAAAGGAACAGCAATATTTAGACGAACAAAATGTTGTGTACGGACATAACTATCATAGCGCAAAGAACGAGAGTAAGCAGCACCCATGCTGGGGAAGCGACGAACTGCCACCAAAGTAGCCATGCGATCAACCAACTCAACCGCCATAGGCGCCAACCGGCCCCCATCCTCCATAGCGAAGGGATAGTAGTCATGGACCAAATGAACCGAAGGCATGCCAAGCAAAGCAAAAGTGTGGAGGTCCGCATCAAGTTTGCCATGATGAGCTCCCAATGCAAGACTACCCGGGAGTGTGAGACGAGCACCTATACGAGGAACATTGGTGTTCGTGCGAGCACTTTTGACCGTCACATCAACAACAAGATGCCGGTGTAGAGACATGAAGTCTAACCAAACCACATCCCAATGACGATCTCGAGAAGCTCCCGACCGAATACGGCGGACCTCCAATCGCAAGTCCGCAAGTCCCGCCCCTTAGTAGCCCCCGCTTCAAGCACGAACTCTTCAAGCACGTGGACAATCCGATCGAGCTATCGTGGAGCTAAATGACATACCAAAAGCTCGGGGAACCGGGGGATGTGGTCCATAAGCATAGAAGATGTGGAGCGCTCACCCGACATAGAGGTTCCCGATACCGTCGACGAAGATCTAGACCCATGAGACTCATAGGGAGCCTCATTGCACCGAGGGAGCTTCCGAACATGAGACAAAGGTAGGGATCAGCTATCGATGCATCGTCGATAGTATCATCATCAACATGTGATAGTGCCATGGATGTGATAGGTTGCGACATCGACATCGACACGATGGCGGTATTGCTCGCATCAACGCCATCAATTATCAAAACAATTGTTAAATATTGATTATTCAAGCCCGATGTATCGATATATCGTCCCAAATATCGATACATCGGCGATAATATCGGGTTAAATTGCCATCGATGTCAGCATCTCAAAACTATCAACGCCATCAACATCGACAATCCAAGATATCAATACCATCAACATCGACGTTACAAAATATTATTACCATCAACATCGACAAAATTCTCTTGATCCCTAGCCTTAACATGAGAGGCGCGCTCCGGGGAGTGGATCCGGATCCTACCGAGCAAACATGCTCTAACTTCAAACCCCGAAATTGCACCGAAATGTGCACGAATAGCACGCGCATGGTCTCGGATCTACTCGGATTCGTGGGTTCGAACCCTAGTTTTCTTGGCCGGATCCACTCCCTGCGGGCCCGCGCTCCGCAGTGAGGCCAAGCACCCCGTGCGTTGCCATCATATAGCAATCGGATGGCACCTTGCAACTATACGCATGTGAAGCGAAAAAGAGAGTCAAAGCCCCGCGATTCGTACCCGAAATTACCCTCATATAGTCCGGTGGGGAAGGTCTGCAAAACGCCAAGAGGTCAAGGTAGGCCCGGGCACAAAGAATGCGCGAATAGCCCCGTTGAATGGGGCCCCCGGAGTCTCCCGAGCGAGTGAGAGCATCGTGAGACGGAAGTTGTAGGCAAGGATTTTGCTCTTCGGAAGGAGGCGTGCTCGAGTGCTTGTGCCGATATGTCTTGCTTACTTCCCCACGTTGCGATAGTACACTCCTCCACAAAAGTCCGGACATGCATTATGTTAAGCATAAGCTAGTCAAGAACACGCTCCCCTCTCACCACGCCAAGCACGACGATACCCGAGTACCACCCTATTGTAGGAGAGCCGAGAAGCAGGCAGTAAGCCGCCATCCGGGGTGGTTAGACCTCAGCTTAAAGCGGGTGTTGTCGGTGGAGTTTGTCGAATTAAGCCCATAAACTCCCGAGAAATTGTCTGAACTACACACGTCATTCTGAGCGCCACGCTTGGGCATTGCTCAAGCGCTCATACCAAGCTGCATACTTCTATGTGTTCCACATAACCGTATTTTTGGGGGGTTTTTGGAGGGGGTTTGGAGGCGTGGGTGCCGTGTTCAATGCGCGAGGTTTGGTTTGCGGGTGTGTGAATAGAGCACGGAAGTTCCCGCCGCTGGCACGGGTGATTTTTTGGAAAGCAGGCGAGCAAAAAACGCATATGACGCGGGTTTGGATAAACACTGCACGCTGTAAACATGCGAGGGCGATTGGCTTAGGGGAGGGGCGAGGTCCAACTTGGCCGTTAGGGACGCATCACGTTGACGGTGGTGTTTGGAATGCTTGGGTATGTGCTTGTGCCAACCACACCCGCCCCACGCGTGGCACGCGTCGGGAATTGGGCTCGGAGGTCAATAGGAATGAAGAATTGGTAAACATATATCGACAAACCTCGCACAAATCGCCTCACGAGGTGAGCCGACTTCGATGGGTGTTGCTCGGCACTGCGGCTCAACGGTGCCGGAATAGTTTGTAAATTAAAATAATTCATAACAAATCGATCTGTTGGAGTTTGAACTCCGGAGTAGGTGCGTTCGACGCGCATTGAAAAGACGCGTCCAACGGTACCTGTTAAATGAAGTTTAGACCATATATGAGTAAGTTATGATCGCTTGAACATTGTTGCCAAATGCGGCTTAACCTTGGGTTGTGCGCATATCGGTGGTAAGTCTACAAACGCAATTTCGTGCGTTTCCCCCACAGCGGCCTGCCCAACACCTCCTCCACCCGTCGCCTATGCATAATATTTGCGCGACCGTCGCATCAGCGTTCATATTGCGGCGTTGTGCGCCCGTTACTCTTTTCGTCTACCAAGCACGGCGACTGTTTGAACGAGCGTGCCGCACGGGTGCGGGCGCGATAACCCCAAGTACACATGCCCGGCAGTGCTCGAACTCGCCCCTCGCAGTTGTCGGTGCATTCCATTTTGCGCGCAAAAGCATTGCCTGGGATTTCAGGATATTTGTCAATAAAGTGGACGCATGATTGCATTTTCTACTTGCGCAGGTGTGAAATCTTGTCCGGACTTTTGTGGAGGAGTGTAGTAAAGCGTAAATGGAGGCATTGACGCTTTCACGATTGCGCCCCGCGCGCCCCGCGTGCGAGATTAAGAAAAAAGAGGCAACCATCATATGATGTAAGTGCTTTTCATTTTCTTATTACTCCGCGTCTCAATTGCATGACACGCTGGGTTGCTATGGGTACCTTCGCGATGCCTTGCATGGTGGTTAATGCTTGCGTCCGTGCTTCGCAAGCTTAATTTCTGCTGCGTTTTATTTTCTCACATTTTCGGGGCTTTTCACCGCTCTTTTGACTACAACTATGGACTACTGTAACTTTGTGGCTTTGGCCTTTGGGGTTTTTTCCTTCCTTTCTCCTTTTTGCTTGGGTGGTTTCCACTGCCGTTGCTGTTTGTAATATTCTTTTCACTGATGTAACTTGACGGGGCGCGAGTATACTGAGTTTCCGTACCAATGGCGCATGTGCTGCCTTACGTGTTGCGCTGTACGACGAGTACGGTTACCTAATACCTCAATACATATGTCCGTATTTATTTATCAATTGGTACGGGTAGCGAAAGATGGGGCTATTACCGGGTGTACAGGAGGCACCTACTCCGCCGCAATAACCCAACATGCATTAGTTGGTACAGGTTTTTTCGATTTACCCTAGGGCACGTTTTGCCAAAGATGTCAGCTTGCTTACAATTTGGCCAAAAGACACCCACAGACAGGGTCTGGGGGTCAATTAGCGCAGGATTATAGGGATGGGTGGGTGGGTTCGCGCGAAGCCTAGATTGGCTGAGCGCGAAAGCAGAGAGTGCCTGGGCTCGTGGCTAGCTACGGCTTATAAGGCACGGGCTAGCTAGAGCTGACCGTTGGGGAAGTCGTTGGTCGTTGGCTGCGTCTAACTGCTCGGGCAAGGTGGTTGCCCTGCAGGTGAGACGCGCCGATATTAACGGTAACAGTAACCGCTAGAGTTACTGTCCCGTACACATGATATTGGATATGCAAACCTCTAGATTCAAATCAATCTGACCATTTACCCTAGGGCACGTTTTGCCAGTAACCTAAAGCCAAAGGCTTGCACAGCCAGAATTAGTGTTGCGGGGGGGACGGAGTGAGCCAGCCGAAGAACCGCCAAGCAGCAGGTGTTGGGGTCATGGTTGGGTCAATATATCTTCCTTCAGTCACAGAGCTGTTCTTGGCCCAGCCACCCATAAATTTGATTACGGGGAGGGGCGCGCCGATGCAGCTGGCAGCGGACGCCGCGCCTTTCCGTAGGCTGTGCGACGTCCATTTAAAGCCGGCGGGCGCTGACGAGTTGACTGCGAGGAGGGCGAGGGAGAGCCAGGCGGAGATGGTGGACGCGGCACCCCAATCGGTAGAGGGTTCTGAAGGTGAGAAACTCCAGAAGGCGAGCGGGGGTGGCTTGCTGTAGAATGTTGTGCAGAAGATAGCGCGTTGTTCTGTGTAGTAGTGGATTAGGTTCGCCAGGACGGGGTTAGCGGCTACAGGTACCGCGATGACTAGTTTATCGCTGGCGTCGCGGCGCTGGTCCCCCTTAGATTTCCGCACGTAGAGGCAGATTTGCTGCGAAGGCTGGTCGACCACAAGGTCGCCTGTCTGGCAGCGGGCGCCGGTTTCGGCGCGGCAGAAAAACGTGTAATTGACGCACACCGCTAAACAGGCCCGGAAGCGTTGCATCTGGGGGAAGGCAGCAGGGGTCCAAGCGAAAGTATCGTGAAGGGTGTTGGCGTAGTGTAGGATGTCCAGTGCGACTTGTGCGGGTAGCGGGAGGCGAGCGGTGGTAGGTACCAGGCGGTGCTGTAGCATTTCGAAGCCACGGCGGGCGTCCGCCAAAAGTTCGCCCACGGCGACGGGTTGGCGTCGGTGGTCACGGAAGAACTTGTTTATGGCGGAGAAGTAGGGTTGCAGCGAGCTCGCAGCGACCGTGCCGCGCAGGGCCAGCCAGGCCGTGTAACGGACCATTGTGGCGGGTGTGGCCTGTAGCGGGGCGATGTTTTCCTCTGCACAGAAAATAAAAAATTGCCCGATTGCGCTCTGGTAGCTCGTGTACGTCGAGGGCGCCAGCGAGTTGCTGAGTAGGGCAACCGCCGTAACCCCGAGTCTGTCTGATCCTAGGAGGTCTTGGAAAGTTTCAGCTAAATCGGTGGACCAGGGCGACTGTGCTGCTTCCCGGCGTAAGCCGTAGCGCGGCGGTCCTGTACGCAGATTGGGAACGAGCTGTACAGGTGGTTTTAATCGGTCCGGGCATATCGCTCGGCCGATCGCACCGCGTCGCGTGTAGAGCCAAGAGGGGGTGTTAGCCGAAAGGCCACGATGCTCCACGCGGGTGGCCCGACCCCTTCGTGCTTGCCCAGCCTGCCTGGAAAGAACAGGTCGCGGGACGCTGGGAAGTGCACGGTCTCGGTGGCCAAGCGTGCGAACGCGTGGTACCACGTTTTGTTTCGCCAGTAGGGGGCGACCACGGTAGCCGCTGCTTGAGCTTGTTCGAGTTTTGCTGCCAGCGCCGGTAGGGCAGACCAAGGGGGGTTGCAGTAGTTGTTCTCGCACCTCCACGCCGCGTCGGGGAGGTGTAGGCAGTCGATGTCTTCGCATAGGGGGTCGCGCCAGCGGGCATTGAAGCGTGGTAGCTGCGTGTTGAGCATCGAGGCGAAACGGTCGATACTGTGCGGCCCCCACCGGCGTTGAAGGTAGGCGAAAACACGAGGGTTGAGCTGCCAGTCTTCGTAGTCCAACTCCCGGCTTAGCGCGTCGGCCCATATGTTGGCCGCCGAGCGGATGTAGCGCGGCCGGATGTTGATGTCGTTGCTGTCGAGGAGGTACCACAGGCGACGGAGTTCGGCCATCATGGCGGGCGAGCGCGAGGTGAGCTTGGTGAGGGCGGCGACCACCGCCGTGTTGTCCTCGTGTAGGAGGACTTGTCGGCCTCGGAGTTGGGGTAGAAAAGATTCCACCGCGTGTCGCACCGCACGAAGTTCCTTCCACGTAATGTGTTGTTGGCGGTCGGTAGCGCTCCAAAAGCCTCGGGCTTGATAGTTGGAGTTCTCGTTGAGAACGGCCCCCCAACCGTAGTCGCTCGAGTCGGCGTGGAGGTAGGCGGTCTCGATAGGCTTGTAGATGGACCGCCCGTTGTGTTGCGTGGGGACCGTGCGCCACCACTCGAGGTCTCGGCGTAGTTGGTGGGTGAGGCGGACGCGTCCGCCCCACCCAACCCGTGTGGCTAACACGTTGTGTAGCTCGCGCAAAAAGAAGCGCGCGGGGGCGATGGCGAGGTAGAGGAACTGCGCCTTTCCGGCGAAAGCCGCGAGTTGGCGAGTGGGTAGCCACCGGGCGTTTGACGCAGCTCGGCCGAGGAGGGATGAAGCTTGTTGCGCGAGCTGTTGAAGTTTTGCGGGGGGGGCGCGAAACATGCCGTGTTGGAGGTCCACCGTTAAGCCTAAATGGTCGCCTACTTGGGTAGGTGTCCAAACGCCCTTCTTGGGGTTGCGTTCGAGGCCGAGGCTGTCGAGTAGGGCTTGAACGCGCTGTCGCAGTAGGAGGGCGTCCTCGTAAGAGTCGGCGAGGAAAAGGAAGTCGTCCATGTAGGGTAGGAGTCGAATTCCCCGCCACCGCGTGTTTCGGAGGAAGCGCTTGGTGGGGCGGCGACTGTGAGGGGAAGTGGCCGTTGGCACCGGTGGCGGTGGGCGACGAAGGTGGTTTGTGAACACTTGAGTGAGCTTGCAAAAGTAGTAAGCCGACCCCGACCAACCCATGGGGAGGCATGCTAGGCGCCATAGCGTGCCGCGGTAGTTGACCGTGAAGAAGTCGCGGTCTTCCTCCCGGATGCCAAGGGTGTAGTACCCGTCGGCAAGGTCGAGGGAGACGAAGTAGTCGCCCGGCCGCGAGAGGTGACGTAGGTGCTTGAGCGTCTCGCACGTCATAGTGAAGGTCGAGCAATAACGGTTGAGTTCTCGAAGGTCGATAATCAAACGCCATTGGTTGCACCCGGGTTTTGGAACTAGAAACATCCGGGAAACGTAGCGAGGGTTGTCCGCCCGCTCCCAAGCTCCGCAAGCCTCGAAGCGGGGGAGCTCCGAGTTTAGAAACTCGAGTTGGGCCGGCGTCGCGTCGAGCATAGAGATGCCGTGGTTGAAGGGCTTGGGGCGTAGACCTTGCTTGAACTTTACGCGAACGCCATGGCGGATCCAGTTTAGGACTTGGCCGCTCGCTCCGATGCGCTCCCACTCCCGCCATCTTCGACGCACGCGGTGGCGCATGAAGGAAGACGTCGGGGAGCAGGAATCGGAGCGGCGGGCCACACCGTCATTTCTTGGTCGAGGTTTTAGCCGGGTCGGTCGGCTTCGGGGCGGGGGTGGCGCGGGCTGCGGCTGCTGCTGCTGCAGCGGCCTTGCGTTTGTCGGCGGCGGCTTTGCGGGATCGAGCATCGGGGCCGGGAGGCTTGTCCGGTGTGACTTTCGCGAAGGCAGCTCCGGCGGCGGCCTTGCTGGCGGCGTGTAGGCTGACTTCCAGCGTGCGGTCGACGAACGCTTGGCGAAGCGCATCCAATGTGCCGGAGACCGCGGCAGGGCGCGGTCGGCAAAAGCGCTCGTGGGCCAGTTCGGCAAAGACGCGGTCCGCATCTGTGCTCGTTTGTCCGCCCTTGGTGAGGCGGAGGAAGCCCAATCTAGTACGGGCGGCCTCCTCCGTCGCCATGTGGGTGCGATGACCCGCTCGGATGAGGGTAATCGCTTCCGCCTGCTCTGGCGGTAGAGGTGTGCCGTGCGACAGCGTGTCCAGAGCCTCGCCGATTGCCGCGTTGGCGCAGCTGTCGAAGAAGGCATAGCACCCGATGTGTAGGTACTCGTCGTAGGCTGCCTGGGTGCGTTTGTCGCTTAGCGAGCGGGCGGTGTCGTCCGTGAGTGTCCACAGACGTGGCTCGTCGACGTCGCGAGGGGGACGTTCGAGGCCGGGTGGGATGACTTCGCCGTAGTAGGTGAAGTCGACGAATTCGGCCGCGGAGGGGTCGGGTTCGTCGTCAAGCAAGTCGATAGGTGGCACGGGGGCCTCCTTGCCACCCTCCGTCGCTGTGGTCGCGTCGGGGGGAATGGACTGTTGTTGATCAGTAGTAGCGGGTGTGGTTGTCGGCTGTCGAAGCTGAGCGAGTAAGGCAGCGTTAGCCGCCAAAAACTGCTCAGTAATGCGTTGTTCCGATTCCAAAACCGCCGTACGAATCTGTTCGGCTGTGCGTTGTTCGAGTGTGGTAGCGTGAGGGTCGGCCGCTGCGGCGGATGTAGACTGCTCGGGCTGCATAGTGGGGAACTGCGTAGCTGAACGAGGGGAAGTGTCGCGTGACGCTCGAGTGCGCATGGGACGAAAAGGTAAAACTGACACCCTGCTCGACTACTAGAGTCGAGACTGCATTCGCGCGAAGCCTAGATTGGCTGAGCGCGAAAGCAGAGAGTGCCTGGGCTCGTGGCTAGCTACGGCTTATAAGGCACGGGCTAGCTAGAGCTGACCGTTGGGGAAGTCGTTGGTCGTTGGCTGCGTCTAACTGCTCGGGCAAGGTGGTTGCCCTGCAGGTGAGACGCGCCGATATTAACGGTAACAGTAACCGCTAGAGTTACTGTCCCGTACACATGATATTGGATATGCAAACCTCTAGATTCAAATCAATCTGACCATAAAAAGGTTGCTACACTTAAGGATGGAACCTAAATTAATTAGTCAACAATCAATAATAAATTCGACGCGTGCGATCTAAACCCGTACGCTACAATCAATAAAAAAGCCCCCAAAACCCGGTATCATTTATCTGTAGGACAATCACAAGTTATTAAAAAAAAAAATGAAATAGGTCGCGATTGCAGCCATTGTCTATCTTGAAATTTTCTAGACAATATCTACAGGTATCAACCGGATTCGTTGATTATATTAAATGTGCGATTCTGCTTAGAGCATGAAAATCAACATTTACTACATCACCAGAATCTGTGGCTGCAGATGCCGCCAAGCTGGCCGAGCTTTGCGCCTCACAATGGTAGACCAATTCCCTGAATCAAGAAGCATCGGCGCCATGCTTGCGGCAACACTCCGTCAGACTGCCACCCTCCGGTTCCCCCCCTCCCCCTCCCCCCCCGTCTTTCTGTTCCGCACGCAAGTTAAAGTATCTGAGTGAAAGTTTTTGTGTGGCGCCCCTGAAGCACCAGCAGTCGTGCGTGCGGGACGCGAGCTCACCGCAGCCGGATATTATTTCTGCTGTAACTCGTGCGTACTTACCACTGCCGCTGTAGCATAGTACGCCTTCCATTCGCGTCGTCGTCTTTGATCAGGCAAAGCAGCGAGTTTAGTAAGCATACCTGTTCAGCCACCATGGGTGTCACAAAAAACTCCGTGGCTCCATTGGGAATGGAAATGGAGAAGCCGTCACCTGGGACAGCCGGGAGCGAAGCAAGCAGTCGCATTGGCGCATACGGGTACGGCCCTGGCAACGGCACCGGGAATGGCAAAGGCAGCAAGCCCTCAGGTTGCGTCGGCCGCTGCGGCGGCGTCATCAGCCACGGCGTCCACTCCGCATTCTACAGCCTCGGAAATTTTGTGGCTCACCGTCCCTGGGCTGTGATCATCGTCTGCGCCCTCGTCTCCATGCTCTGCGGCGCTGTACGCCTCCGGCCTCCCCCCCATGCCGCCTGCTCACTGTCATCCCATATCGCAATTCTGATGCGGCTCATTCGCCTTACCCCAGTACATTTTGAGATTCCACCCGTACTTTACTCTGACGCCTCCATTTTCGTCGTCACTCCAGCTATGTCTTGGTGGAATTGTACCTGTAGGGTACCGTACCTACTGACGTAAATATCTCTGCTGGGCTCGCGTGGTGTAGGGCATGATGAATTTTCAGACGGAGAACCGCGGTGAGAAGTTGTGGGTGCCGTCGGGTACGGTGGCGCAGGAGAACAAGGAGTACGTCGAGCAGTACTTCGGCAGTAACGCCCGAGTTGAACAGTTCTTACTCAAGTTCTCCGACGGTGACAGTGTGCTCAGCCCCGATGCTTTCGACGCCGCGTTTGCCCTGCACAATAAAGTGGTAGCCGTCGAGGCGGATAACCCAGAGGCAGTCGGCGAGACACTGACGTGGGACAATTACTGTCTAAAGCGTGGCCCAGAGTGCACGCAGTGGAACGTGCTCGACTTGTTCAACTACGACCCGTCCAGTTGGACAACTCGCGAAGCCATTCTGAACGTCATCAACGACGCCGTCCCCGACCCCGACCCCGCCGCTGTTGACGACACCGGAACCTGCGATGTCAGCGGCGGATTTGAAATCACTCAGCTGCTGGGCGGTATCACATACGAAGGCGGGCGCATTGTCGGCGCCAGTGTCCTCAGCTTCGGCTATCTCCTGCAAAACAATTTGATTCTTTTGGACGACAACAGCTTCGCCGACCGACAGGTGAGCATATTTACAAATTCCGATCTAGGTCCGTCGGGACGGGTTGTTGACACGGCAACCAGTGTCGAGCCCCACTGTTTTTCTCATCACATGTTGTTATATGAGTTTTCTGTCGACCACCCCTCTTCCATGCGCAGGCTCAGGCGTGGGAGGCGGAATACCTGGACTTGATGGAGGCGGAGGCCGCAGCGACGAGTCAGTTCGCCATAACCTACTTTTCAACTCGCTCCTTTTCGGACGAGTTTGGCGACGAGATCAACGGCGACGTCACCCTTCTCATGGTGCGTCAGCATCAAACTGCTCCCCAACCTCAATTTCATGCTCGTTGCTCTCCCCCCTCTGTCCCTCGCTCGCACGCACACGCACCATCCTCGCCAACAACACCCTAACTCGCACATAAAACCCTAATATGAACCCTACGGCACCCTTTCGCCTTCTTATTTGCACCTGTCAATCTCTCAATGCACTTGGTGCGACAGCGCTCCACGCATCGCGCCATATGCTACATGCCACATGCTCACGGCAGCACATGTGCTCATTCAGGCTGCCATTTTCGCGATCATCGTTTACGCCATCCTCATTCTTTCGAGGTGGTCGGAGGGCTGCTCCGGATTTCGAGGGTTGTTGTGCGTTGGTGGCATCCTCTCCATCGGCATGGCCATCGTCTGCTCCTTCGGTATCTGCTCCGCCTTGGGTCTCTTCTACAGCCCCCTCATGAGCGTGCTGCCCTTCCTCATGCTCGGCATCGGCGTGGACGACATGTTTGTGATCGTCAATGCCTACGACAACGCCGACCCTGAGCTGCCCATTCCGCAGCGAGTGGCTCATGCTCTCGCCTCCTCCGGCTCCTCCGTTACCGTCACTTCCGTCACCGACATTCTCGCCTTCTTCATCGGCTCCTTCACCGCCCTGCCAGCTCTCAGGTAACCCCCCCCCCCTCCCTGACACACACACACACACACACACACACACACACACACACACACACACACACACACACACACACACACACACAAACATGCACATAAACACACTCAAGTACCCACACAAAGAAATAGGTATGTGCACACATAATCTTGCACATATTATATACATGATATATATATATACAGACATAATCTTACATATTTTTGCCGGCATGCACACACGCCGGTATCTACAACATGAAATACACTCTCACCGATATCCACACACACACACACACACAAACACACACACACACAGTACCATCGCAAGTAATGCATTTCATTCACGCGTGATACAATGTTATGAAATGGTAAACAAAAAATTGACATCAGATGCGTATGTCAAACATGGGTTGTTGATAGCATTCAAGGGTCGGGGGCCAGAATATCTGTCGCTTTGCGGTTGTCTTTGGGGAGAATAATAGCGACGGTGCCGAAAATGAAAGGAGTTCTCTGCACTGTTTGCTTGTCTAAGAATCGCACCCCTTCTCAATGACCTCCCACTCCTGCTTCTGTTCTTGCAAAGCCAACCACAGCTCTGAAGTATTATCCATCATCACTTGCAGCCCATTAAGCATCCGCCCTTAATTAAAGCCGATAGGCAGGTTTAAATAGGAAATACTGCAGCGTTGGAAATTTAATATTGGGACAGATGCTTCCTTCTCTGTCATGAAATATACATTTTCCCCTGGCTGCAAACTTTCAGATTGTTTTCTTGAGTTGGGGTGGGCGCTGGGGACTATTCCATATTTTGAAGACGCATCAGTACCCAAGCGCACAATTTCGACAGCTGATACCCAATTAATAGCATCGTTATTATGTAACTCACGACGGATTATGTTTTATCTCTGTTTGAGACGAACCCACGAGTGAAAAGATGTGAATATCACATGTGAACATCACATCGCTAATATTCCGCGTCGTCCCCCTTTTCGGGTGCCCGCCTTCCTGCGGCTGCACAGGAACTTCTCCATCTACGCCGCCTTTGGCATCGCTTTCGACTACCTCTTCCAAGTCACCTTTTTCGTCGCGTTTCTCGTCTTCGACTCGCGCCGCCGTGCGCAGGCCGCGCCCGACTGCCTCTGCTGCTGCACCGCGCCCGCCATCGCCTGCCGCTGCTGCACCTGCTGCGTCTCCGGCCCCTTTGACGACTCCTGCGAGCGCTACCCGGAGGGGAAGACGCCCAAGGTAACCCTCCGTCGCCAGCTGTACCAAAGAAACGGGAAATATCCTAAACATCCCTAATACTTGATAATTCAAATACAAGCACCCGTTGCCCGTACCTGTACCTGTACCTGATCACCGCCATTCTGGTGAGGCAGGCCGCTGATTTTATTTCATTCTTAATTTGTATAAGCTAATCCTTAGTGCTTACTTGGTACTCCTTACTGCTTACTACTTACTGCTTACTTGGTACTACTTACTGCTTACTGTTGGTGCCGAAGTACAATCCAAATATGGCAGTTCAATGATACCTTGTAGTTTTCGAGTGCCAGTACGTCCCATGGTACGGGTGGTTGCTATGCTGATAACAAGTGCCCGAACATTGTAAGCCCAAAGGTCGATGCCTAGAAACGGACACACAAACAGACAAAGAACGACTATTACTGAAGAATATGGCAACCAACCAGTAATAAAGAAAGACACATACGTGGGAAGGTGGGGCTCATGTTGGGCCGTGACACGCCTACGTACCAAGATCGGATTCACCGCGTATCAACCCTTTCCCGTTTTAGACGCGCGCTTTACCGCGTCGGAAAAGCATAGTTGTGATGTGTGACCACATCCCACATATGAACCAAACTACGACACATACATTCATCTGACTTACGATACTATATGCGTTGCTTGTCGTCGCATATTTTTGAAATGTTGTTGATGAGCTATTTGAGTTGAATCCATATGTTTATACTGTCGATTTTGCTTACATGTTTTTGCTCGCTGGTGCAGGCCTGCTGCTGCGCCCCGACGGGCTTCTTCGCCACCGACAACAAGATGCAGCGCATGCTGGGCGCGATGGGCCGTTTCATCAGCAAGCCCATTCCGAAGGTCGTCGTGCTGGTGATATTTGCGGGCATCATTGGCGCAGGCGCATACGGGATGTCGCAGATT
>JAPMLY010001162.1:77500-122189 GCA_026401115.1 Tetraselmis chui
TTTTTTGCGATATATTTAATCTACCCAGCAGACCGTCCGATTAGATTATATCTCGTGATGAAAAACGCAGGAATTTGACCCGAATAATGATAAAACCTCGCAATTGAATTGATTCTGGACTCCAATGAAATCCCTCACTGCGGACGAACACCGCTTCATCTGGAGGCTTTTCGTCTATACTGTGTACAGCGACCGCGGCCTAAACACACCAGCGAGAACACGACAGCCGCCTGAAGCACCGGAGCACAGCAGCAACTTTGAGACTACCTGCAGGCTGCACCGAGATACAGCACGACCACGACAGGTGAAGATTCGATACCGTAGGTTGACGTTGTTTAAGCTATATATAATCTACCATCGCCGAGGCACTGTTTGATCACCTAGCGAGCAGCGATGGTGAAGGAGGAGGCGATGTCTGACGCCCCTCCGGCCGAGGAGAAGAAGGCGGAGGAGGCAAAGGGGAAGGCCGGGAAGAAAGGCGAGAAGGAGATAACGGACCCTGACGCAGACCTTTCAGAGGAGGACTTGGAACTGAAGGCAAATCTGGAGATGCTTGTGCAACGGATTCGTGACGGCGACTCGGGCGTGGCGGGAGCAGCGGTGGATTCGATCGGCGACCAGATCCGCAGCGCCACCACCTCAATGACCTCCGTCCCGAAGCCGCTCAAGTTCCTACGCGCTCACTATGCCACGCTTCAGACCACATACGAGACTCTAGCCGCGTCAAAGAGCCCCGTGGCGCCCAAACTCGCAGACGTGCTGTCAGTGCTAGGGATGACGTCGGGCACGGAGGGCGCGCGCGACACGCTGCGCTACCGACTCACCGGCGGCAGCGGGCAGCCCATCGGCGCGTGGGGCCACGAGTACGTGCGCCACATTGCAGGCGAGATCAGCGCGGAGTTCAAGGAGCGTGCCGAGAAAGAAACCGAGGAGAAAGGTGCGTGGCCGCCCAGTGGCGTTCTCGTGGCAGATCTGGCGCTTCTGCACCGGCGAGGGGCCGCAGATCTGAGCAGCAACTACGCTGCCAGAGTGGCTGGCGTGGCTGCAGAGGGGGGGTACAGGCTGGGCTGAAGCCTCCAGAGCGTATAGTCCATTGGGGACTGTTTTTTTGATGCTTGTGGCTATCGGGGGATGTTCGTTATTTGCCCTTTCAGGGTATTTGTGCTACTACGCAAGGGAGTAGATAAAGTTGGGGAGGGTAGAGGGAGGGTGGTGGCTTCGTTTTGGTTCTATGGAGGCCGACTGTGTGTATTTGAGTGTGTGTGTATTTGAGTGTGTGTGTGTGTGTGTATTTGAGTGTGTGTGTGTGTGTGTGTGTGTGTGACAATACTGTCCTTGTCCTGGCAGGTATCAATGGATGAATTCCATTCTTTGGAGTTGTTCTGTGTAGCGTTGCACCCATTTAATTGCGGGAGAGTCTCTATCAGACAGTGGACTAGCCGTCTTATGCTGCCACTGTTTGTCTCTTATTGTCATGTTTTCTTTTTCTTCTCACTACTAGTATTTTTGGGGAAAGAGGAAGCTGAGGGAGAGGGAGGTAAATACGAGTTGTGTTTAGGTGCTGTTTAAATGAGAGTTTAGCTATCGTGGGCAATTTCTGATGACTGAGTATTTACTGGTTCCTCTCTGTCATTTCAAAATGGGCCCTCTGATGCTGCCTTTGTTGGGGTTGTTGCAGCGCCCGAGGTGGCCGACCTGCTTGAGCTGGTGCGTGAGATCATTCCCTACCACATGTCACACAACGCGGAGCCTGAGGCTGTGGACCTGCTGGTGGAGGTGGAGCAGCTCGAGCTGCTGCTGGAGCACACTGATGAGAAGAACTACACGCGCACCTGTCTCTACCTTGTCTCGTGCTGCAACTACTTGCCCGAGCCAGACAATGTGACGGTGCTGCGCACCGCACTGAGTATCTACCGTAAGCAAGGCAAGTTTGTGGACGCGATGCGTGTGGCGCTCAAGATGAACAGCAAGGATGACGTGGAGGCAACCTTCGCAGCCTGCGGAGACAAGCAGGAGCGTCGGCAGCTATGCTTTGTGCTCGCGCGTCAGGGCTTTGTGTTGGACCTTGAGGAAGGACCCGCCGCGGTGGAGGACGCGGACGAGCGCGATGCACTCATTGAAATCATGTCCAACTCAAAGCTTAGCGAATACTACCTCATGCTGGCTCGTGACCTGGACGTGATGGAGCCCAAGACACCACAGGACGTCTACAAGAGCCACCTGGTAAGTCCTCTTGTACTCCCATTCTCATCCTTGCAACTTTCTTTATCCATCAGCTTGGCTGTTACCTTAATTTTCTTCAGTCCGTTGGGTTCCTTACATCAGTTGTTGCTGTCGGTGGGGGCGATGGTTGTGCAGGTGGATGGCTCTGGCCCGACAGGCGTGGACTCGGCCAAGCAGAACCTGGCAGCAACCTTTGTGAACGCGTTTGTTAATGCGGGCTTTGGGCAGGACAAGCTGCTCACCGCCGTGCCCGAGGGCGAGAGTGGCGAGGGCGTGTCGTGGATGTACAAAAACAGGGAGCACGGCAAGATGAGCGCTGCCGCCAGTCTGGGCATGATCACCCTGTGGGATGTGGAAGGCGGCCTGACGCAGATCGACAAGTCAGTAACCTCCACTCCCCTCCCCTAATATGAAAAGGAAGGAACAATGATTTCATTAATTGAAGTTATTCTGACGCACTTAGAAAGTGATAAAGACCTGTGATATTAGATTAATTACACACAATCTCTCTCTCTTTTTATTTAAGTGAGTGATGCCAATTTTTGCATACAGTTAGATAGCGTAGTTCAAAAGCAGGTATGGCGTGGCTGATATGGTGGGTTGTTCTATGTGCAGGTATATGTATGTGTCGGACCAGCATGTGGTGGCCGGTGCGCTGCTGGCTGTCGGCGTGGTCAACTGCTGTGTCCAGAACGAGAACGACCCCGCGTTTGCGCTGCTGTACGAGTCTGTCAGCAAGGACAGCCCCGCGGTGCGTGTGGGGGCCATCATGGGACTGGGCCTTGCTTACGCTGGAACGTGCAAGGAGGAGGTGCAGGAGCTACTGGTGCCGATTCTGCTGGACCCGGCTGAGCCCATGGAGGTGGTTGGCTTTGCTGCGCTGTCGCTCGGCCTCGTCTTTGTGTCCACCCAGCAGGAGGACTGTGTGCAGTCACTGCTGCAGGCGCTGATGGCGCGTAATGAGACCGAACTCAGTGAGCCATTCGCCAAGATGGTATGCCTTGCCCTCGGGCTGCTCTTCTTGGGGAAGCAGGACGCTGTGGACGCTACCCTGGAAGTGTCCAAGACCTTCAACGAGTGCATCTCCAAGTTTTGCCAGGTCACCCTCATCTCACTGGCCTACGCCGGCACTGGCGACGTGCTCAAGGTACAGGAGCTCTTGGCTATGTGCGGTGAGCACATCGAGCTGGAGGACAACACCAATTGGAGATCTGCGCACCAGGTAAGCTGCCTACACGTTGAACAGAAGGCTGGAGTGGGACAGAGGTCCTCTATTTGTGTGTATATGTGTGTGTGCATGTGCGTGTATGTGTATGTGTGTTGAATTAGGGGAAGGTGTGGTGTGTGTGGTGTGGTGTGTGTGTGGGTGGGGTGGGGCTTACCCAAGGCAGTCATTCCAATCAGCTTAGAATCTGTGTCATTTGTAACAGGGGCCTGCCGTGTTGGGCATAGCAATGATTGCAATGGGTGAAGAGTTGGGCACAGATATGGCGATGCGCATGTTGGAACACTTGCTGCAGTACGGCGAACCTCCAGTGCGCCGCGGAGTTCCGCTGGCGGTGGCGCTCCTCAACGCTTCCAACCCGGACATGTCAGCCATGGACATGCTGTCCCGCCTGTCCCATGACACTGATTCCGAGGTGGCGCACAACGCTGTCCTCGCACTGGGAATCATGGGCGCGGGTACCAATAACGCCCGCCTGGCCGGGATGCTGCGCAACCTCAGCAGCTACTACAGCAAAGAGCCCAACCTCCTCTTCATGGTGTGCATCCCTCTCGTATGCATCCGCTTATTCCCCCCTCCTGTGGGCATTCGCTGCATTCATGTCCCTTTTGGTCTCCATATCTAGCGCGCTCTGAACCCAACCCTCCTCTCCCACTCATCATGTTTTGTGCCTTCCTAGGTTCGTATTGCTCAGGGTCTAGTGCACATGGGCAAGGGGCTGATGAGCTTGAGTCCTTACCACACCGACCGGCAGCTGCTGAGCAGCGTCGCACTGTCTGGCCTCGTATCTGTTCTGTATTGCGCCCTTGACGTCAAGGTAAGGACCCCCTTCTCCCCTCACCAACACATCCATGCGCGTCCAGTCAAATTTTTTCCTTTGAACGCAATCAGCTGGTGAAATGGCTCTCACGACGTGTTCTGTGCTCTGCGACGGCAGACTACTATTGTAGGGAGGCATCACTATGTGCTCTACTATCTCGCGTGCGCAATGAAGCCGCGTATGCTGCTCACTCTTGATGAGGATGGCAATCAGGTATCCTGCCATGTGCGCGTGGGGCAGGCGGTTGATGTGGTTGCACAGGCGGGCCGGCCAAAGACCATCACTGGCTTTCAGACCCACACGACGCCGGTGCTGCTGGCGGCCAAGGAGCGCGCGGAGCTGGGCACGGACAAGTACCTGCCCGTGAGCCCTGTGCTGGAGGGTCTGGTCATCGTGAAGAAGAACCCAGATTACGTGGAGGAGGAGTAGACAGCGGGAGCAGCTGGGGTAGGGGAGGCGCTGCGCGAGATACTCGCAGACATCATCATTTCGGGGTCTGAAGTGTACTCGGCTCATTCCTTGTGGATGGCACTCAGGCAAGATGTAACGGGATGTCGATACGGGTTGAATGTTATTTAAATGTGTTTCTGCAATGCATCCACATTCGTGCATTTCTGCATGGTGGTGCAGCGTTCGGACAAGGAATAGCGAATTTCCGACGTTGAATGGGGGCATTGATAAATGCCATTGAGCCTGCAGGCACACATGTCAGTGATGCAGAGCAGCCATGCCTCACGCGGATGAGCAGCTCCTGCATGGCACAGCGTAGCAACTCACCTGTTCGCGTCCATCTGCAGGAAATAACAGCTTAGCACTCTCTTAGTTCAAGCATATAAAGCAATAAACAGGATAGGAGGGAGGGGGGGACGGCCATGATGGCGTTACTGATGAATGTATCAATAGGAGAGAAGAGGGAGGTTATAGGTGCAGGAGACAGGAAGATCATCGAATATGGATGCTGCGGAGTTTGCTGTCAGCGCTCCCCTTCATCTGCACAACGGACGGTCGATCACCCCAGTCAAGCACAGTCAGCGGAGGCGGAAGCGTAGCTCCAACCACAAGGAAGGGGTACGACATATGTTTACTACTGAGTCAAATAAAACATTCCGAAGGAAGACACCCTGCAATAAGTAGTATCCGACCGATGTTGCTAGTTTTCCAAAACACGCATTTGGATTTCCGTAAAGTCATTGAATTGAGCCACAAGAGTTACGTCTAACAAATGCAGGAATGACGTCACAGGGTGGAGGCCCGCTGTGACGGATGGATGCCCTCACCTTACTGGGGGTGGGCTTTTCTGCGAAGCAGCGCCAGAAGCGGAGCGTTTCGTCCCCCGCTGCGGTGCAGACGGTTGTGCCGTCGGGGCTCTGTGTGAGTTGAAGGACGCGCGAGGTGTGGCCCGTCAACTCAGCCACCTTCATCATGGTGGGGTAGCGCCACAGGCAGAGCTGGTTCTTGCTGAACCCGTGGCTGCTCAGGATCTCGCGCTCGTGGGTGTTCCACTCTAGCGCGCACACCTGAGAGTCGGTGTCGATGCTGTTGAGCAGCGCCCCGTTGCTTGCGTTCCAAAACTTGATGCTCCTGTCGGCGGTGCCGCCCCCACTGGCGAGCAGATTGGACTGCCAGGGGCACCAGGCGAGCGCCTTCACTGCCGCCACGTGGCTGTTGAGCTGGTGCAGCGGCTGAGAGCGAGATGGGCCGTCCCAGATGTGCAGCAGGTTGTCGTTTCCGCCGCTGGCGAGGTAGTTGCCTGCCGGAGACCAACGTAGGCCGCACACCTCCTGCTGGTGCCCTTTCAGAGTGCCAATGGCAGCCGACCTCTGCCTGCTCATCCACAGCATCAACTTATCTTAGGACTCTACTAACGAGTGCGGGCGTCTATCTTAGCCAGAGACTACTTGCATTCTCGTCAACTGATCGCATGGTATTGCTATTCCGACGTGTGCCTATATTGTACCGAGCCACCAGTTTTTGCGAGGGTCTGTGGATGGACTTGGACTGGGATTGAGTGGAGTAGAAAAGCAGATGAGTCGGCCCTCTGTGATATTTTGTGGGGGTGATGTAATTCCACTCGAAAGTCAAGCGCGAAGTGCAACCTTGCATGAATGGAAGGAAGAATATGGTTACTAACATTGTTAGAAATTCAGAGGGGAGCGACTGACCTGATGTCGTGATTGATGATGATGCTGTCACGACCGCCAGAGCTCAGGATGTTAGCGTTCCAGGCCAGCGCGCTCACTCGCGCATGGTGCCCCTCCAGCGTTCGAACTGCTCGCTGCGCCGTTGCGTCCCAAATCTTCACCTCAGCGCCGCTGGTTCCCACCGCGACGTGTTTGCCATCAGCCGCCCACTGCACACTAGTGACGTACTCCTCTTCCTCCTCGACCTCCATAAGCTTCGTGATGCCACCGTCGGAGGCGTTCCAAAGGAATACGCACGGACCCAGTGCGACGGCGACGACGTTGTTAGAGCCCCAGTGGAGGAGATTGAGGTAATAGTCGTCGAGGAGGTCGGGCGCGTCCAGGATGCGCTCGGGAGCAGAAGGGATGTTGCGAAGAAGAGACTTGGCGGGTCGGGTCGGCGTAGCACACTCGCTGCGCGACGACAAAAGCGGACTGTTCTCGAAGTCATCGCTTGTCGAGCGGCTATCGGGACGGTTGAAGCCAAGCACGCGGCTACGACCACGAGCGCCTGGGCTGTTAACGTGCAGCCCCTCCGCTAGCCGCTTTTTGTACTCTTCTCGCATCAGCGGCGACGACACGCCCAGTGCCGCCGTTGAATCCCCACCTTTAAGCCCCCCGACGGCGCTTTCCTCGAAACCACCGCTGTAGGATGTGAACAGCGAAAGTCTAGCGCCTTCCGTATCCGTAGCGCGACGGTTTGGGATAAATCTGTCGAGCTGCGCGTCAAAATAAAGTGGGCCGCATCAATTTAGCCCATCTGATAAGTCCTTGTCTGTCGGTTATTCGACCGCCGCCCGCCCACAATACACCCTCTACTCGCGACGAACCAAGTTCAAGCCTAACCGTCGAGAGGGAAAGCGGGCGACGCATGGTCAGATGCGTTGTCAAACGAAACGAAATAGTATCGAGTCTTTGGCGCATTCCTCGAGCTTGCACCACATACGGTTACCCTTCCCATTTTTACAAAATTGCTGTAGCAAAGTCTATGTCTATCGGGAGTACCTGACCGCTCCCGCTGCGGCTCGCGGGGGTCCTCGGCCCGCTACAGGGCGTGCCGATAGGCGAAGCCAATATATCAGTGAAGCGATTGGTGGAGATTGGCATTGGGGGTGTCCTAAGCTGGGAGAGCTCCATTGGGACCTATTGATGGTGATGTCGGCTGGTGTCGAGTCGACTTTTGTCGCTGACTTTGTAAAATGTGAAGTTGCTAGTATGATGTCCGCTTTCTAGCTCACAAAAGTGCGCAGACAACTTAAGCCTAGATTCGGGTGTTGCTACAGCCTGGTATGCTGGATAGATAGTGGACGTCAAGGCTCAAAGTGGTCGATGATGAGTTGGTCGACTTCACGACTCGGAGACGCAGGGACTGCAACAGGAGGTGCGCAGAGTTGAATCCCTTTGTCTGAGTGAGCAGGCAGCCGGTTTTATTGTGTGACACTGACAGCTGACACTACTGACATAAGTACTAGCTACGGTACTGCCAGTTCGCAGATAGTAACTACCCGTACATCTCTGTCTCTTCCGAGAATAAATTAGAAATTACGCGCCTTTCGCAAAACGGAATAAAACACTAACCTGTACAAAAACATACATAAGCAAATTCGGCCTACGTACTTTTACTATAAGCCGCTGCATCATTCGCCGCCTGGCGGCGTCCTGAATCGGTGCGGTACTGGTACGTCACTCACTCACAATTCAATTTGAAATTATAAAAAGACATTGCCAAATATTTATGGACAAAATGGATTATATTTAGAAAATAGTTGCACGTCTCCCCGGGGAACCTGGTCGTATCGCCCTGTATTTTCTTATATTTGTAAAATATTGGGGTTTAACGGTTAGTTAACGTACCATGTTGAGTCCGCCTAAGGCAACGCGCGGAGACAAAGCGTCACAAGCGCAGTAAATTGTCCGCGGCGGACGCCCACCTGCTCTACCTATAAAGCAACTCCTCTAGCTGGTAGCAGCCACCTTCTGCCTTCGAGCTCGCCCATTCGGCTCGCGCGACATGCATCATAGCTCTCGTAGCTGCGCAAGGTGACAGCTTACACTCGAACACGGCCGAGACTCTCTTTTCCCTGCTACAAACAGACAAGTCGACGACGAAATTCGCGACGCGCCGGAATTTGTTACATCGGTAGAATTCAAAGAACATGAGCAACGCTTACTCGCTAACGCTACCGCATCAGAAGCGCGACTTAATGGTTGGTTTCAGCAAGCCTTTTCCGAACTTACGGCCACGCTTAGCTCGACCATCATCACTCAACTAGCAGCAGCCAAACAAGTCAGCACACATCTAGCCAGTCCCGTCGGCGTAATCGACACGCCGAAGGGTGGAATTACGGAGCACGACGCCCGTAGCGCCCAAATACCGACCGAGCGACCCTCGATCGACCCCACCGTGCGACCCATGGCCCCAACCCCAGCGACGACGGTACCCCCAACAGCCCTGCAAGATGAGGACTACCACATCGACACAGAGTTGTGGGGACCCTACATTGCCCTAGGCCTGGAGCTACCCCCCCCCCCCCCCCCGATATCTCGACGGCCCACAAATCTGGAAGCTTACTTGTGACACCTACCGCCACCTCTCCACCCGCCGGCACAACGCCACGCTCGAAGAATACCGCGCCACGGTCTGTCACGCCGTCAACGCCGCCTGCGCTAACACGGCAAGCGTATCAGCCATGGAAGACATTCAAAATTACCCCAAGGACTCACCGGAATTCACGGCGGCGGTCGTCACCCTGCGTCAAAGCAACCACACCCACAGCGCGCTCGAGGAGGCCGCCCGTGTGCGGATATCCCACATCCGACACACCAAGGGCGGAGGGGAGACGAGCGATTCGGACCGCGTTTTCGCGGAACTCGCCTACGAGCGTTTCCTCAAGCCGCGACCGGACGTTGCCTCCTCCGAGTACGACAACCTACACCGAGCGTTCATCGACAAAACCCTCGAGTGTTCGCTACTCGCTAGCGCCAAAGCCACCGCGGGAGCTACCTTCGCGCGCAAGACCCCCGACCGACCCGCCCCCGACCGTCCGACACCGACTCCGACCCCACGACCCCAACCCAAGCCAAATCCACCACCGAGAGACAACGCCGACCCCAAAGACACGAAGGCCAAGAACCCGGACAAGAACGCCTGCCGGTGTGACTCGCCGCGCCACGTCTTGCAACGACCGTTCCAACTTCATGCGTCACCGCGTGCGGAACACAGCGTCCGAGTGGAAACGATTAGGCGCAAGCGAGCAAGTTCTAGGCTGGATTCGTCACGGGGTTCGCATACCTTTCATCGGCGGCCGGCGGCCCCCACCTTTCAACAGCGGCACCTCCATGCTGGAAGCATCAAAATAGCACCTCGACTTCATGGACTCCGAGCTTCCCCGATTCTTGCACTCATGCGCGTGGGAGCCAAGCCAGCGCAGCAGATGGGTTTCTAGAATGTTTTTAGTCCCAAAACCGGGCGAAAAAAAATGGCGACTAACTATCGACTTGCGCCCCCTGAACAAGTACTGCAAGGACCACAAGCTAACATACGAGACACTCAAGTACCTCAAGAACCCGACGCTAACCGGCGACTGGATGGTGTCCTTCGACCTCGCGGACGGCTACTACACACTAGGCATACGGGAGGAGGACAAAGAAATCTTCACGGTAAATTATCGCGGAACGATGTACAGATTAGCCGGTCTTCTGATGGGCTGGAAATGCAGCAGGTATTATTTTTGCCGGCTTACTGAAGTTTTTATCCGCCACTTACGCAAACCACAGCCCAACCCCACCGGACACAACCCCCGTCTAGCTACGAAACAGCAGCCCACGAGACCTACACCGTCCCGACGCTATCTGCGCAACTCTCGATGGCGGGGTGCCCGTTTATTCCCGTACATGGAAGACTTCCTATTTTTGCCGACAACAGAGACGCAGCGTTACAGGTCCGCGACCGCGTCGCGTGCCTACTCGACCGCCTCGAACTAGGACGCAACCCCAAGAAAGGCCACTGGGAGCCTACGCAAATCTGCGAGCACCTCGGCCTCCAGATCGACACTACAACCTCTACGTTCCGAGCCCCTGTTTCAAAACTACATGCCATCGCTACCCTCTCCCGGACCCTCCTCCAACGCTCTACACGCGACGCACGGTGGCTACCTGCCCGGCAGCTCGCAGTGCTCGCCGGAAAAGTACAATACATGTACCTCGCCATTCTAGCAGCCCGATCCTACCTCCGCGAACTGCACGACGTCCTCGCTACGCGCACATGATGGGGAGGCCGGGTGCGACTCACCTACTAGTGGCGACTAGACCTCCAATGGTGGATGCAAGTCCCCTCCGCCAACAACGGCCGCTTCATATTCTCCCCCATCGAGACCGCCTACTTGCACTGCGACAGCTCAGGTTACGGCTGGGGAGCATTATTAAACGATCAATTGGAAGCACGGGGTTTCAGGTCAGCGACAGACTAGCAGCATCACATCACATGGAAAGAGTTTAAGGCCGTGCGACTCGCCGTCATGTCGTTCTTACCACTCCCGCGCGGCCGCAAAGTCATCATGCACGAAGACAACCAAGCAGTGGTGGCTATCCTCAGTCACCTAACTTCGAGGTCCCCGGCTATGATGGACGAGCTTCGAAAACTCATCGACACCAACAACATCAACATCCGCGCGAGGTATATTCGCTCCGCGGCCAACGTATGGGCCGACAGATTGAGCCGCGAAACAGACCGGGACGGCTGGCAGCTCAACCCCCACATCTTCACTTACCTGGACTCCTTGCGGGCCCCCCCCTCCATCGACAGGTTTGCCACGCAGGGGAACTCGCAGCTTCCCCGCTACAACTCCCGCTGGCGAGACCCCACCTCCGAAGCCGTGGACTGCCTCCATCTACCCGACACCCGCTGGACAGCGGAGACCAACTGGTGCAACCCACCTTGGACACTCCTCCGTGACCACGTCCAGAAGTTACGCCAATCCGGGGCCGAAGCAACAGTCGTCGCGCCGTATTGGCCCGCCAATCAGTGGTACCAACTACTAAGCAAACTTTCCGACGAACATATATCATGTACCCCCCTCCCGAGATTTATTCTTTTTGGGCAATCGCGGAGCGTACGAGGGCGTCGGACCGCCCGGCTGGAGCGTCACGGCTTTCAACGTACCGCCCCGGCTTGGCTCTACCGAACACTTGGTAAACTCCAGCCAACACCGACCAACCGGACGCCCGCGCCCATACATGTGCACGCCCGGACATCCGCGGACAACGACCACGAAGCCGCACATGTGAAATACCGACTCGTCGAACCTGCGGCCCACGCCCCGTGGCACGCCTCGATGCGCAACCACGTCGGCGCACTCGTCGGGACAGACGAATTGGGCGACCTCGTGCTCGACCTACTCACCGGCTCCCTCGCCTCCACCACCTACAACAAGTATGGCACCGGTATGCGCCGTTTTACTATTTTATGCAACGAAGAAGGAATCACACCACTCGAGGCGACCGTGGCCGACATGCTTCGATTTACAACATGGCTCGCCCGGTCCGGAACCATCGCAGCCAACAACCTCCAACCTACTTCTCGGCAATAAACAAGTTCTTTCGCGACCATCTGAAGGAGCAAGTGGCGCTGGGACCACTTCTAATGGACGCACGTCGAGGACTCGCCATGCAACAACAGCCCATCACCGACCCCGACATTTGCGTACCAATCCATGCCCCCGTCGTACAACAGATGCTACTCTTTACCCATCGACACTACCGCGCGCTAACCTGGCAGCCGGACAACCTCGTACATATCAAGACTTTCCGCGCGATTCTCGCAGTCTGCACAAACTACTGATTTTTTGCCGCGCGGAAACCGGCGTACGTTGCCACATGGACGACATCGCGGTCGACTGAACGGGCGATAACATACTGTTATTTGTACGAAATGCAAAGGGAGACAAGCGTAGAACCGCGGCCGACAAACCGCTCCTACAACTCCCTATTACTGCAGTACCACTACTAGCGGACCTCCTCGAGGCGCTTACCGTTGGACGCACCAGTTATTGCAACCAACTCGGCATTGGAACCGGACCAACTGCCTTTTGGGCCGCCACGCCCGATGACCAGCCGCACCCGACGTGGACGGCCGGGACCATCACCGAGTGGATTCGTGAGGCGTGCAACACCATTGGCGCTTCACCCCCCACGGAATTCAAGTGGACATCGCATAGCCTACGGAAAGGCGCGGCGTCCGCAGCCGCATGCATCGGCGCACCCCTCACCAAGATCCGCTACATGGGTGGTTGGTCGAAAACCAGCGACGTCGTCACTGGCAAGAACATCGACCCCCCCCATGAGCGAAACCCCGGCGGCCTGGCTATTCTTCGGCTAGCTAGTCGCCAAACCCCCGGATTAGTAGCCTATGCAGACCTTCAGTCTCTATAGATGGCATAATCTGACTCCCAGTCGCTAAATTCTTATATTGGTAAAATATTGGGGTTTAACGGTCAGTTAACGTACCATGTTGAGTCCGCCTAAGGCAACGCGCGGAAACAAAGCGTCACAAGCGCATATTAAATTGTCCGCGGCGGACGCCCACATGCTTTACCTATAAAGCAGCTCCTCTAGCTGGTAGCAGCCACCTTCTGCCTTTGCGCTCGCCCATTCGGCTCGCGCAACCCATTCACCCTTCCCTGATCAAGCGCTGAATAGAAATAACACCTCTGAATAGGTGTTTTTGTGCCTGTTTATCCAAAATGTAAGTAACCTGTCATCTTTGGCATAATCTGACTCCCAATCGCTAAATGCTCATGATAATGCGTGATGTGTGCTTAATATAGGGTTTGGCTGTGATGTTGATACATGCTGATAGGTGATGCTTAGGGTTTTCGTTGTGAAGAAACGTGCTTACAACAAATGTAGTGGAAATCACCAAGCAAAAAGGAGCAAGGAGGAAAAAACCCCACATGCCTAAGCCCGAGGAACAAGATGGCATGCCACAACACTAGCATTGCCCTCCTTATGCATATGTTTACATTAGCATATGTTTTCGCTGTGACATATGTCGATATGTGATGTTTGCTTACCTTGTCTACTTATTGTTCGTTGATGCTCCATATGTAATTTAGTACCTATACATACATCATTATCTCTACCTCGGCTTGTCCTTATGTTGCTTTCCGATATAAATTCAATTACCATAAGCACGATGATGCGCGGCGAGAATTCATGCAACGTCTTTTCGCTGCTCTTCATGGGACTTTGGGTTCCTATCTCCGCGACGCTTTGCAGGAGGGCAGTAATGATTTTCTAGCATGTCTTCCTATTCCTCGGGCTCAGTTTTTTCCTCTTTTCTTCTTTCTCCTTGGTGGTTTCCGCTGCTTTTTCTTGTAAGGATTTTTAATCGTTAGAATTACACGAAGCACTAGCTACAAGAACCTGGAACGTGTAGTTTTTCCTCTTTTCTGTTTTGATTGGTGACATTCATTGTTTTTTGTAAGAAATATTTTACTATTAGCCCGTGGACAGGGAAAAAGGCGGGGGACCAAGAAGGCAAGAGTGACAAGTTCCGATATGAATCATGATTACAAGAAGCACTATAAAAACGTAATAGGGCGCGATGGCTGTTGCTTCGCCCCCGGATTGGCGTAACTTCTGGACGAGGTCACGGAGGAGTGTCCAAGGTGGGTTGCACCAGTTGGTCTCCGATGTCCAGCGGGTGTCGGGTAGATGGAGGCAGTCCACGGCTTCGGAGGTGGGGTCTCGCCAGCGGGAGTTGTAGCGGGGAAGCTGCGAGTTCCCATGCGTGGCAAACCTGTCGATGGAGTGGGGGCCCCACAAGGAGTCCATGTAAGTGAAGATGCGGGGGTTGAGCTGCCACTCGTCCCGGTCTGTTTCGCGGCTCAATCTGTCGGCCCATACGTTCGCGGCTCAACCTGTCGGCCGCGGAGCGAATATACCGCGCGCGGATGTTGATGTTGTTGGTGTCGATGAGTTCCCAGAGTTTTCGAAGCTCGTCCATCATAGCCGGGGACCTCGATGTTAGGTGACTGAGTATTGCCACCACCGCTTGGTTGTCTTCGTGCAAGAGGACTTTGCGGCCGCGTAGGAGGGGTAAGAACGACATGACGGCGAGTCGCACGGCCTTAAACTCTTTCCATGTGATGTGCTGCTGCTAGTCTGTCGCTGACCTGAAACCCCGTGCTTCCAATTGGTCGTTTAATAATGCTCCCCAGCCGTTACATGAGCTGTTGTGGGACCACTCGCCCTCTAGCAGGACGAGCGGCATCTAGGGCCCATTCTCCTGAATCGTTTCCTAGTGGAAGGAATATTAGAGTGGATGATTGGAAAGGGGGTTGTTCTTACAATCTACCGATAAAACGGTAACCCGAGTGACCCCCTGGCAAATGTGCCGGTCGCTAAATTTATAGGCGTCCGGTCGAAGGTACCAGAAAGCCACCAATTCCAATTTGATGTGCTGTGCTGCTTCTAATCTAAACTACTAAATATTACTATAGACTATTATCTTGTCGCAGCACAGCGACACTTCAGAAGTCTCTAGAGACTTCACCTCTAGCTAATTCTAGAACCGGTGCGGGCATAATTATTCATCATCCCACGCTTCCGGTACTTGTACTAACTATTCTATATGTTCAATAATTCTAATATGACGAGCTCGCTCCTTTCGTCGGTATGCTCGTCATACGACCCTTTATCGCTATATACAATTTATTATCATTCTAATCCTGTATCTAAAGATACGTAGCTGCTGTTTAGAGGAAATACCACAATTAATGACAATTATCAGCAGATATTACTCGCTAATACTGTAATCTTCCAGCGTCATCGTCGTAGACTATGACACTCTCGCCTCCGTAAGCAACAACGTCCTCGTTGTTGGTGTCGTCGTAGACAACACAACCAGCAAGAAGATCAGGACCAGGAAGGGTCGGAAAAGGAAAATAATGTACAGGTTGAAGCTCGCAACCTTAGCAGTGCTCCGGGGCGTAGTCGGTAGGTCGAAGAAGAGTCTCGACGTAAAATCCCATTAGTCGACTCCCATCGCGCCCGGTAGTCGCTTCTCCCGTAGCCATCCGTAGCATCTAACCGCCTTGCGTTGCTCAGCAGCTCGACTGTGACGATATCTGCGTAAGCAGCACCCTCTCAGGAAAGCAGGCAGTCGTCGCAGCGTAGCGGTAGTCCACAGGTTGCCAGGTCGTCCAGCATCGCTGAATAAACAGCAAACATATCGCAGCTCGCTGTAGCGGTCTTGGTCGCCAGTCCTCTGAGACTTGCTTACAGGTAGCCATAAGAAATATTGCGTGCTTCAATAAAAGTGTCATCCAGTACTGTAGCAGTCCATAAGGCACAGATACTTGCGCTCTTCTACTCGTATGTATGGCAGGACTCGATAAAAATCTGGCTGAACGAATAGAAAAAAATTAAAATCCGGAAAATAGACTTCTCAGTAGCACGCTCCTCGCGAAGATACGGCTCATCGGTAGGTCCGATATTCCACTTGAAGCTTGCGGTAGGCCAACAGCAAAGATACTGCCGCATCGCTAACTCCCTCGTTGAAATTGTCTAAAGTATCAGCGTCGCGTAGCCATCCCGTATTTGGTGCTCCCATAAAAGTCACTCCACGTGTTACGCGCTTGCATCTTCACCTTGATAAATCCCTCCTCGCTTGCTCTCGTAGTGCCAGTGAAAACGCTTTGCGAATAGCATCGCGTCTCCAAAACACAAGTCGCAAAGCACAAGTGCTGTCGGCTTGTAGTCAGCGTCTTCGAGCTAAAATAGAATCTGTCGCTCGCTTCAATTGCTGGCTGCTCGCCGGTGGTCAATCGTGCAAAAAGGGCTCCTCGAAAAGTGCCAAGCTAGTATCCAATCGCTAGTCGCGGTACGGTATAGTCCCGAAACGCGTCGTCGCAAAAGAAATAAAATCCAGCAAAACTTTTCGCGTGTAGTCCTCTCGCAATCTCGTCCCATAGCGAAACACTGTACTCGCTATCAAAGAGCCATGCGGTATCGTCTCCACCTCCAAGACAGGATACGGTATCGCCATCGGTAGTCGGGATCCACAGGAAAATCACCACAGATACTGTAGACGAAATATGTACAGGTGTAGCTGCTCCACAGGAATCAGCAGCCACAAAATGGTCTTCTCTTGGAAACAGGAAAAACTCGGTCGATACTCGTACAAATCACAATCCGTGATTTGAAATTAACGGAAAGTCAAAATAATACGAGTAAACTCCACCAGAATCAGGAAAAGTAGCGGTCGTCTTGCTGGGCTTCATCCGATGAAATACAAAACGCATTGCAGAACGTCCGGAAAATATACCCGTCTGTGCAACCCGTAGCGACTGAAACTGTCGTCGCCAAAAACAACACAGGTTGGCGCATCTCCCATCGGTCAAGCTATGCGAACCTCTTTACGCTATGCTTGTCTTCCGCCATGTCCTCCTGTCGTGTAGAGAGTCCTGTCGAGTCGTCTTCTTCCTCATCTCGTCTTGTCTCGGTGACTTAGCAGGTCATCATGGTGCTCCACAGTCCCAATCCGCAATCTCATGGCGAACAGGTACTTGTAAGAAATCGCATCACTACTGCCATGTCGCCATTCTTCGGTCACATCTGAATTTAGCAGGTCTCCTCGCTGAAGCTAGATTCGAAATACTCCAAGGCAAACTGGAACTACTCCGGTAAAGCCCATAATCAGCTAGGTCCAGCATATGTCCAGGTGTGTCCGTCAATTCTCAACTTCTGTAGGTTCTGTTCTCCTCTGCTCTAGTCTGGTCTGTTCTGTTCTGGGGTGTAACGCGTCCAACAGGTATCCGCGTCACGTTCTGTCACAGTCCGATCCAAAATCTCCCGTCGAGGTCACGGTATTGCGTCGTCCAGGTAACCAGAATGTCCACTTGTCGGCCGTCGTCAGCTTCGAGGTTGTCCAACTGATCGCAGCTGCATGTCACGCTAGCGATACAGGTACGGGTACTCTCGAAGGTGATTCGTAGCCCAAAGTTCGGGTACTGATGCAACGGTAAAAGCTCCACTCCACAAAAAGGGTACAGGTACACGGCAGAATATAGCGATAAAATCGCAGAATACCGTATAATACTCCTCGTCGCCCAAATTTGAAAATGACAGCAAATCGTCGCACGAACTCGATCTCGTGAACTCCAGGAAACCAAATAAATCGCAGATCCTCCGTAAACAGGTCGGTAGAAAATTCACCAGTGCAAAAAATGCACAAATGAATCTCGGATGAACCGTAGGACCGGATAAAAACCGTCGCCACGTACCACCGCAAAGACTTCTGCTCGTAGGTATCCCGCCCATACAGGAAACAAACTCGCCAGTAAAAGCAACTTCAACCGCAGTGCAGTCCACGACGTACACTCGCTAATCGTTGTCGTATCCGCCAGTCTTGCTCGCACCAGTGGTTCATCAAGCACGTCCAATCCCGTGGCATCCTCGCCTCGGAACAGGGCCGCTGAACGTACTAGACTCGGCGTCTTCTCGGTCCTTTTCAAAGTCTTGCGTCGCGCTCTCGCGCACGCTCTAACAGGCCTCGCCAGCGTAGCTCGCTCGACTCGGCTCGCCAATCTCTTCTCCCTCATGGTACAGATGTCTTTCGCCGCTTTCGCATCCCGCAATTATTCCGAATTTCCGGTGTACGGGTCACGGCGTACAGGTACTGCACCACTCGGTCATCTCATAATATCGGTACATAGAACCCACATTCGCGTACTCGTAGTGTAGCGATAACGTCTGTCGCACTCCGTAGTTCGCGAAGTTTCGCGTACCGAAATCTTCAATTCTTCAAGTTCTTCTCTTACCAACGGTTCTTCGCTGGTTCTCTTCTGAAAGAAATCACGCGCGGACAGAAAAACGGGGTCACTCAGGATTTTCTTCTGACGTCTCCCTGTCATTAATGCGTAGAAGCCTTCCAGATCTTCATTCTTCTCTCGAACTGTTGCGTACGAGTATACTCCGCCAAAAATGACCGAAGTACACTCGCGGCACAGATATGCCGGTATCTGCCAGCCCGTCTCAACAACGTTGTCTTCAGTCTCTTCTTCAATCTGTTCTGTCTTCAGTCCGAAATCTCAGTGGCGCAACCAGTACAGCATCTCTTGGCCCATACTGGTCTTCTCTCGACGTAGCGTTCGCTCAGCTTCGAAGGCATCTCGCTGCAGGATTTAGCATCTCGTTGCACGCATCTCGCAAAACAATCGACTCGAAGTCACCATAAGTCGTACACGTCGGCGTCTCATCAAATCTCCGTTGTGTCGCTTCAAATGGTACTAGCTCCTAGTCGCAAAATCTCGCGAAATCTCCTCGACGCGGTTCCTCGATACAGAAACTCACCCGCCAAGAATTAAAAACGTGCGATACTCGTAATCACGATACGCGGAGGTATACGGCAAGGAATCGTCTCAAAAATTTCTATCGGAATCAAAATCGGCCGGTTTCACATACGCACGCTGTGTTACATATACGGTATCACAGTGTACTAGCCGGTCGACTATCGCTAGCCGGAAAACCTTCATCTCCCGCGTAAAGCTCCTTTAGCGTCTTCTCGACTTGCTGGTTCTACTGGTCCGTAGTCGCTAGATCACGGTTTCTTGCACGAAGTCCTTCTCGTGCGCCAGCTCGTCAAAAGCCTCTTAAAATAGCTTGAACGGTGGCCTCATCTCCTCCTCGGTAGAATCTTGGCCGCTCTCCATCGTCTCGCCAATCGGACTCGACTCCTTCGACCAAAGCCGGTATACGTCCGCGGTCGGCGTCCCTTCCGTCGAACCTTCGGTGTCCTTAGGTGCCGTCTTGTTCTTCTCCGCCTCTCCGATCATCCCTCTCGTCGCTACCACTAGTGGCTCTCGAAACCAAGCGTTGTGGGACCACTCGCCCTCTAGCAGGACGAGCGGCATCTAGGGCCCATTCTCCTGAATCGTTTCCTAGTGGAAGGAATATTAGAGTGGATGATTGGAAAGGGGGTTGTTCTTACAATCTACCGATAAAACGGTAACCCGAGTGACCCCCTGGCAAATGTGCCGGTCGCTAAATTTATAGGCGTCCGGTCGAAGGTACCAGAAAGCCACCAATTCCAATTTGATGTGCTGTGCTGCATCTAATCTAAACTACTAAATATTACTATAGACTATTATCTTGTCGCAGCACAGCGACACTTCAGAAGTCTCTAGAGACTTCACCTCTAGCTAATTCTAGAACCGGTGCGGGTATAATTATTCATCATCCCACGCTTCCGGTACTTGTACTAACTATTCTATATGTACAATAATTCTAATATGACGAGCTCGCTCCTTTCGTCGGTATGCTCGTCATACGACCCTTTATCGCTATATACAATTTATTATCATTCTAATCCTGTATCTAAAGATACGTAGCTGCTGTTTAGAGGAAATACCACAATTAATGACAAGTATCAGCAGATATTACTCGCTAATACTGTAATCTTCCAGCGTCATCGTCGTAGACTATGACATGAGCTGTCGCAGTGCAAGTAGGCGGTCTCGATGGGGGAGAATATGAAGCGGCCGTTGTTGGCGGAGGGGACTTGCATCCACCATTGGAGGTCTAGTCGCCACTAGTAGGTGAGTCGCACCCGGCCTCCCCATCATGTGCGCGAAGCGAGGACGTCGTGCAGTTCGCGGAGGTAGGATCGGGCTGTTGGAATGGCGAGGTACATGTATTGTACTTTTCCGGCGAGCACTGCGAGCTGCCGGGCAGGTAGCCACCGTGCGTCGCGTGTAGAGCGTTGTAGGAGGGTCCGGGAGAGGGTAGCGATGGCATGTAGTTTTGAAACATGGGCTCGGAACGTAGAGGTTGTAGTGTCGATCTGGGGGCCCAGGTGCTCGCAGATTTGCGTAGGCTCCCAGTGGCCTTTCTTGGGGTTGCGTCCTAGCCCGAGGCGGTCAAGTAGGCACGCGACGCGGTCGCGGAGCTGTAACGCTGCGTCTCTGCTGTCGGTAAATGTGGAAGTCGTCCATGTACGGGAGTAATCGGGCACCCCGCCATCGAGAGTTGCGCAGATAGCGTCGGGACGGTGTAGGTCTCGTGGACTGCTGTTTCGTAGCTAGACGGGGGTTGTGTCCGGTGGGGTTGGGCTGTGGTTCGCGTAAGTGGCGGATAAAAACTTCGGTAAGCCGACAAAAATTATACCTGCTGCATTTCCAGCCCATCGGAAGACCGGCTAGTCTGTACATCGTTCCGCGATAATTTACCGTGAAGATTTCTTTGTCCTCCTCCCGTATGCCTAGTGTGTAGTAGCCGTCCGCGAGGTCGAAGGACACCATCCAGTCGCCGGCCCGCGTCAGGTTCTTGAGGTGCTTGAGTGTCTCGTATGTTAGCTTGTGGTCCTTGCAGTACTTGTTCAGGGGGCGCAAGTCGATAGGTAGTCGCCATTTGTTTTCGCCCGGTTTTGGGACTAAAAACATTCTAGAAACCCATATGTTGCGTTGGCTTGGCTCCCAGGCGCATGAGTGCAAGAATCGGGGAAGCTCGGAGTCCATAAAGTCGAGGTGCTATTTTGTTGCGTCTAGCATGGAGGTGCCGTTGTTGAAAGGTGGGGGCCGCCGGCCGCCGATGAAAGGTATGCGAACCCAGTGACGAATCCAACCTAGAACTTGCTCGCTCGCGCCTAATCGTTTCCACTCGGACGCTGTGTTCCGCACGCGGTGTCGCATGAAGTTGGAATGGTCGTTGCAAGACGTGGCGCGGCGGGTCACACCGTCAGGCGTTCTTGTCCGGGTTCTTGGCCTTCGTGTCTTTGGGGTCGGCGTTGTCTCTCGTCGACTTGTCTGTCTCTAGCCATCGTATATTGAGCATGATAAGGAGTCTCGGCCGTGTTAGACGCGGTCGAGGGTAAGTTGTCACCTTGCGCAGCTACGAGAACTACGATGCATGTTGCGCGAGCCGAATGGGCGAACGCAAAGGCAGAAGGTGGCTGCTACCAGCTAGAGGAGCTGCTTTATAGGTAAAGCAGGTGGGCGTCCGCCGCGGGCAATTTACTGCGTTTGTGACGCTTTGTCTCCGAGCGTTGCCTTAGGCGGACTCAACATGGTACGTTAACCAACCGTTAAACCCCAATATTTTACCAATATAAGCATATCTTTGGCACGTACAGGTACGGGAATCGCTCTACCTGTAGAACCTAAACCCGATATAAATAAACATCTCATCTTTCGCGGATGGTGGCTAAGTTCATCCGATATAAATAAATATCAACCAATACCGAAATATTATATTCATTGAATTAATTTAATGTGTTTATTTTATTCATTCACAATTGGCGGTTACTTAGGAAGAATATGTACATTATTAATCTTGCTTGGCTACATTTACCTGTACCTTACCTGTATTACCGATACTTGACGAATAAGTATTTGTTGCCTTTAATTATTATTTAGTAGCGAGTAGTTCATCCAGTATATTGGACAAGCTTTTGGTCAGTACGTACTTGTACAACTGGAGTTTACATCAATGTAATGTAATATATCAAATAACCCGTACAAAATACTTACATTGTATTGGAATACAAGGTATACTATCGGCTTCTAAATTCAATACGTTTAGTACGTTTCTAACGGTTTCTTTAAAACTTTATGCGATAAATGATGGGTCAGACGTGAAATCCTTCTGGATCACACCGGGATTTACGAAGTACAAGTTTATATACATCAGCGAGTTTAATCACGCTAAGATTTTGAAAAAAATTAACGCTACAGGTAAGGATGAGCTGTGTTTTCCCTCAATCCGACGGTCGCAAGTAGATCGAACGGCGCTCGCCCTTTCATATTTCGGTTTACGCTTATTCGATAATTCGCGACCGCGCGATGCTGCGATTCCTATTATGGGACGCGCGCGCGAGAAGTAGTAGTTTGGAACCGTTACGTAAAGTTTCCTTGTTCAATTCATCCGACAGTTTGGTGTCGAGTCGACGTGGTACGTGTTCGGTGGTACGTCGACTGTGCAAGTCGGTGCAACAAAGGTGTCTGTACTGCATTAACGGCGCGGCGCGGGACGGGGACGACGCCACAGCCAGGCAGCGCGTCGCTTTGGCTCGCCCAGACATCCCCAGGACTAAGGATTGTCTGCCGACTTAATATCAGTGCCGAGTAGCTTCTCGTGAGGACAAGGCCGTGCGTCTGCGAGTGCGCTGATTCTCCCGTAGCTGTGGCATCGCGAAAGCGGGGCGCGCTTCGGCCGTGGATTTCCCTCGTCTTCGGCGGCAAACAGTGGCGTGTCGTGCATACAGTTAGAAACTACTTTTATTCCGGCGCCGAGTAGGCGCCCGGGGCGGAGCCAGTCCTTACCAACCCCTCCGTGAAGTATTTCTGACCGTCGAATGCTGGAGTTAGTGACAGTGCTCGTAATTTTTCGCGTTAGCTGATCGTGGTGGTCCAGTTGTCTCGCTGGGGCTTCGGAGGAAGCCGGAGGTGGTGAGCTAATAAAGTGCGGGTATACTCACTACGGCGGCAGCAGCGGCCGACGTATCCGAACAAGCCTCGTAAACAACACTTACGTGTCGCGTTCACTGTGCACCAACGAAGTAGGCGACAGATTTCCTAGGTGAGCTCCCATGTGCGATCTTGCTGCTTACTGTATACGACGGGGTGGAATCGTGGGCTGGGCTGGGCTGGGCTGGATGGGGGGGCTACAGTGTGTCAGTGTGCGTCGCAGACCATTATCGACTGATTTTAACCAACAGCCTGACGCCGCTCCACAACTTACAGTCATGCGCAATACTGAACCAATGCCCACCATATATATTGCATAGCGAGCGATCTTAAAGCAACCACTTCTATTTGGCTGACCGCAGGTTCTAAGGACAGTTTCCGGGAGGGCTCGCGGCACTGTCAGTTTAACCACTTTTTCTACCGAACTGACATAGGACAACGAGCATCCAAGCGTAAAAAAGACACCCGGCGGCGGGGTGATGGTGGCAGGGGGCATGCCATTATCTCTGTGATGATAGCGGCGCTGCCGCCTGCAACACCAACGACCTCCACCGCGGCATCAGCTCCGATACTCAGGCCAGGGCGTCTTGGACTTTCATACCGGCGTTGTGGTTATTAAAAGAGGAATTAGGTCTGCAGCAGCAATAACGCACAGGATTGGATACTGGCTTCGAAGTCGGCGTCACGATGTTACAGACACGTAGCCTGGGCATCTGCATTCTGTTCGTCCTTCTTGGTGTCCTTCCGACGGCGGCTCAGCGCGACAGAGACGTACAGAACGAGCTGCTTCGGTTTTCATACGCGAGTTATCTCGGATGGACGGCCGAAGTGGGCTATTGCTATTGGGAGGGGATCTCGTGCAACGAAGACGGCGACGTCACACAAATGTACGCCGTTGCCCACCGCCATGCTCGGAGTATTATCCCTTCTCGTCAGCCACCGTTGCCGTGGCCAACATCCATGTCATTTTAACAAGTGGCTGCAGTTTGTTTTACAGTCCTCTTGTTTTGCTCTTTTTTTATTGAAGTACGCACTAACCAGCTTGTTCGCTGCCCTTTCTACCTTTCAGTGACCTCAGCAGTCGCGGACTTCAAACCTCATTACCAACTGGATGGAGCCGTCTAAGTAGCTTGAAAGTGCTGTGAGTGCGCCCCACGTTGTCAAGCTTTGCCATCAGTTCGTTTAGATGCTATTTGCCCTTTCGGCTGGACTGCGAGTTGAAACCATTATTGTCCCCTTTGGACAGGCGATTGGACAATAACCGTTTCACGGGATCCATTCCCGACTCGTATAGCGACCTCGAGTCGCTAGAGCACCTCTACCTTCACAATAACCAACTCAGCGGAGAGCTACCGAGTGTGTTGTGTCGCAACCTGCGTCGGCTAAAGCGCCTCTATTTGAGCCACAATCAGCTCAGTGGCGACCTCCCGCGCGACTGCAGTCGACTGCGCAACGTTGAGGTGATCCACCTCGAGCACAACCGCTTCAGCGGCACGTTGCCCGACGACTGGGAGGATATGAGCGACGTAAAATACATCTATTTGAACGACAACCAGCTACGCGGTGACTTGCCCGAGAGTTGGACGTCTTTGGACGAACTGCGTCACCTTTATCTTCACAACAATACATTTTCCGGGAAGCTGCCAAGCGAATGGTTTTCGGGTATGCGCCGACTTGAACGGCTTCATCTCTCAGGCAATCAGCTGGAGGGGTCCATCCCCGACGAAATAGGACTGGCGGATCAGTTGGAAGAACTAGCGCTGGACAACAACCGACTGAGCGGGCCACTGCAGCCGCGAGTGAGCAACCTCCGAGGCTTACAGAAATTGTACTTGTACGACAACGAGTTCACGGGGCCACTGCCTTCCTCTTGGGCTGTGCTGGCCAAGCTAGAGGAGCTGCACTTGGACGGTAACCAGCTGACGGGGCAGCTCCCGCCGGACTGGGGCGCGATGCGGAGCTTGGAGTACTTGTACCTCAAGAATAACCAGCTGTCGGGGCCGCTACCGTTGCAGTGGGCCGCGCTGTCAAAGCTGCGCGTGTTTTACGCGTGGGGAAACGCATTTCGTGGGGAGCTGCCGGACGCGTGGGGGCAGATGCAGGAGCTGCAGTTCATTGTGCTGAACGATAATCGCTTTGACGGCGCTCTGCCGCGGTCGTGGGGGTCGCTGAGGAAGATGGAGTTTTTGCACCTGTACGATAACGGCCTGTCGGGGACGATGCCGCGGGAGTGGAGCGGGATGAGCAAGCTGCAGCAGCTGGTGTTGCGAGGGAACGGCCTGGACGGTGAACTGCCTGACGAGTGGCGAAGGAATATGGGCCAGCTTAAGATATTGTACGCATCGCCCCCAACGCCCTCGAACTCCTAAGCAAAATTCTGCAGTGTTTCCGTGAATATTCCGTTAAAAAACGATTACCTCGAGCATCTGTCCTGGTCCGAGGCTGCTTTATTGCTTGTGACTGACACCGACTGATCCCTCTCTTGCCGGCAGTGACGTGACGAGGAACCCACAAGTCTGCGCCGGGCAGAGCTACATGGACGCTGAGCTATTCTGGGCGCTATCGGTTCGCGACCTGGCTATATGCGGAGCAAATGGAGAACGACTGCCGCCGAACCGGAGAGACGTCGTGGACCCGGTGACCGTGCCTGACAGCGCCGTCGTTCGCGCGCCCAACCTCGCCGTCAGTGACACCGAAGACGACACGGCGGTCGAGAAAGCCAACACTGTGGCCAGTGGCAATGTGCTTGAAAACATGGGCGAGCAGCTACTGGGGAGCCCGGGGATGGGGTACGGGATCGTGGTGATTATCGTGGCCCTGCTGGTGATCTTGGTCGGAGTGTGTGTCTTTTTGTGTTTCCGCGCCCGATCTCGCCGCGAAATGGAGATCGCCGAGGAATATGTCGAGGCGTCGAAAGTGGGGCCGCTCGACACAGGGGACCACGCCAGTAGCACAGGTATCGCAGCCTACATCGAGCCCGACACCATTGACGCCATTCTGAAGGCGAAGTACGTCGCGGCGGGGCAGATGATGGTCGCCAGCGACGGCAGTAGTCCAGCTCGAGAGACGCTCCACAACATTCACGTGCATAGACAGCTGTCACTCGGGTCACCAGCTGTCGCCACACCTCACCCACCGCCGTTGTCGTCAAGCTTCAGCCCCGCGCCCTCACGAGCCACCTCCGTGGGTGCCAACTCCACCACGTCGTACTCGGGTCGACTGGTCAGCAGTCCGCTAAACACGGCGCGAATTATGCAACATCACATTGGCGGCGGTGGAGGCGTTCATAATAACTGGGATGGCGGCTCGACGGTGAACACTCAGTCGACCGACAGCGGTGCCGGGTTTGCTGGTCCCGTGAACGTGGGGAGCTCTATCGATTTGAGTGCTTTTAATGCTGGTCGTCGGCAGTCACGAGCCCGTCATGTCCCCAGCGACGGCATCCGCTCTTCAAACAACAACAGCAACTTTGCAATGCGTGCCTCGCAACAAAGCGGCTTTGCGACGCAACGTATCGCGGTGCCGGTCGCCGAAGGCGGGACAATGGCGAGCCACGACTGGGACCAACGGAGCAGCATTATGTACGCCAGCGCAGCTTTCGCAAACCTGCGCAGCTCGCATCAGGCGCCAGCAGCACACGGCGGCAGCAACCTGCGCGGGTCGATAAGTAACCTGCGCGAGTCGTTTTCGCAGGCTCGGCGGAAGACGCGCGATGAAAACCACCAGCGTGACGACGGCGTGCTGCACCTTTGAGTCGATGAGCGGCGTGCACAATGCGACAGTAGTCGAATCGAAGCAAATAAGCTCGACGGCTGTCATTACTCGACATAGGCTCGACGTTGATGCGCCAAAGAGGAATAAATCAACTCGTGGTAACAATAGATTTACGGCGCAGTCAGACTCTGCGCAACCTCGCGAACTGTTAGGTTAATATCGCAGAAGTTAGCAGCGTCCCATGTCATCATGCCTGGGCACTCGACACTATGCCACTTTTATTGCCGTCATTTCTTCCCCCCTTACATTCACATTCATTCCCTCTAACCATGCCGACGGATGGGGAGGGTGCCGACGCATCTCCCGTCCGGCCCCTTCCCCACCTCGATGTAACGAACCGAATAACTGATCAATGCTCACCCAATCGTCCCAATTGCACACACACGCGGCTTTTCAAGTGCTTACCCTCTGAATTGGTCGCCGAAAAGCGCCCGAAGCTCTCATTCGGTTCTCGTCATGTAGCACAAGCGAGGGGGCACCTTGCGAATGCTATCAAGACTATTCAGATAGTGCGTCGCCCGCCCTTATCAACATTCTTCACCCCAGTAGCTGGACGCCGCTTTGGGGGCGTGTCATGAAGGCGGTGAAGGGTCCTCTTGCCTTTCTCGACCCGCCGGATGGCATGGCATCCTCAAGGCCGCTCACAAGCTGAGTTTGACGCAACCAGTGTTGCCCTACATCCGAGTGGGTTGATCATTTGCGTTTTGTTTCGACTTTTTCTCCACCGGGCGGCCTTGTGCATGCATGCCACCTTCATTCGCATCATGCATGCGTGTGTTGGTGGCGGTCATCATCATCGCTCGTGATTAATCTTCGCAAATAATGTTCCTTTCTTGTGCTTGGTCTCAATCCCGGCCGCGGTCATGCATGACTCGAGGCTGCGTTATGCTTTTAGCAAATAGTCCAAAAAATATTTTCACCTTTCTCGCTTTTCCATTTAGTGTTGGTCTTGAATTTTATCATTCCGGATTCACAACATTCCTCCTCTTCCTTTCTTTTAATAATTGCTTGCTTCGAATATGTTTTATGCGCCATTGTATATATCGTTTGAAACTTGGTACTTTTCAACTTTATGATACCGCATTTCAATGAGCTAGTTGCTAACGCTTATTAGGTTATGGTGTCCATTCTCCACTACTAGACATTGATGTGGTATTCGTGGGAGCATGATGTATCTGCCGTTTTATCCGTATTATAATGCGTCCATGAATTAGTCTCGTATTTCTATCGATGCATTAGTAGTGAACGATTAGTGTCCTATTGAGTAGTTGCGTCCACACATCAGTGCTCTGTTTTTATCAATGCATTCATGAATTGATGCCATAGTCAATCGACGCATTATCCATGAGTTATTGCCCTAATATTTACTAAATGCATCCGTGGATTGTTTTGTGCAAGTTTTCGATGCGCAACAAATTACTTGTATAATTAGTATTGTATATTGGTCGCATCGATGTATCTTATTAGTTCCTCAAAATGAGAATGATTTTGATTTACAGCTATTACCACGCACATTATGCTTATTGTATAAGGACCTTCTTGCATGTGCTATCCAAGATACGGTATACATAATTCAGGCCGGAGGGGCTCCTTGTCCATCCTCTCCGAAGGTGTGGTGGGGCTTGTTGCGAGACATAGTTTGTGTGGCAATCAAGTTGCTACACAGCAATGTTGGTCAAGTAGCATCGTGATAGTACGGATGTGACTCAGCACTATAAGATGATAAGCCAATCAACAATAGAGAGGATTGGGTTGCTGATTGTGGCAAGTTGCTGAGCGTTAGATATCATCTAAAGGCTCAGGATATACGTTAGCGTGTGCTCACCACAAGGTGAGTGCGTGTCATGTGATAGGCAAGTGCTAGGCACTTACTGAGGGTGAGATGACATGCACTGTCACTCACCGAGTGTAAGCACTCCTTATCGCCCCCTCAACTTTGAAATGGCTTTACTCCCCCCTTGGGATGTCCTTGGCGGTAAAATAGGGTTTAGTTGGGTGTGGGATTATTTGGGTGGGGAGGGTTGGAAATGATAGTGAAGTAGTTGTTTGTAAATGGCGAAGGATTTGATGCAGTAGATGCGGAGCAGGTGGTGTCGCCATTGGACACGTGATATGTCTAGGCGAGAGAGGATGCGGTTTGTGTCGCGGGCTGGGGTTTGAGAGGGTTTGTCCGGGGTTTATCAAGGAAGTGATGCTAGTGGGGTGGAGGATGTGGGATGTGCATGTGCGGCTCATGACTATGGGTATGATGTCCATCTATGTGCGGTGTTGGATGGGAGGGTTGACATGATAGGGGAGAATATGTCTGTGTGGGGGTGTTGTTTGAATGGCGTGGGGGCTGCGGATGTATTCATGGATGGGTTGAAGGGGGCAAGCATTGTCAAACATGAGGGCAGGGTGGCCTAGTTTGAGTCCGATAGTCTATAGTCCATAGTCCGAGGTCTATGGTTGCGGGTTCGGGCATGTTAATGGAATGCGTTGGTGGTGTGGAGGTGACTAAGATTTTGCGGGAAGTGTGTGAGGATGGGTTAGTAGTGGCTGCGGCCCCATCCAGGGGGCGGAGCACCCTTTTTCGGATCCGTCTGTGTAGGCAAAGGTTGTCTAGTCGTGGACAAGATCAAATTGTAGTGGAAGGTATGGATAATGCCTGCGGTGGGGGGGTGCGTAGACGAGAGGGTGTACGTTGGATGGTTGGAAGTGGTTTATGCCGGCCTTGTGGAAATTGTATTCATAGATAGGGGTGGGGTGTGTGCATGTACTAGGGGGGAGGGGGGAGATGCGTCATATTGTCATGTATATGTTCGATGGCTTGATTTAGTGTTTCGAGTGTTGTGAGGAAGGTAAGGAAGGGCACGGCATGGGTGTTGTAAACGAGGTATACAATACGCGCTGTTTAGTGTTGTAGGGGATGAGGGTAGGGATACATGTGTGTTGGCTAGGGGGGGTATTGAACCATGCAAACACAGTTAGTGTGGAAGATAACGTACGCAAACGGAAAAAAGCAATCCTACCGTCACTAAAGACAGTAAAACGATCCACAGTACTACTAAAGTACTACAAAATACCATATAACAAGGGGATGGGTCGGTAGCTCGAATGAGCAACGCCGATCGTCTTCGCTCTGGGCCTGGCCTCCCATTGAGCGCAAGACTGGTGACCAGGGCCGCTGAACAGCGCGCACCTATCACCTCTCCCCACCCGAGCCTAGCTCTAACTGGTCAGTGGATCCGTAGCGACACCAGACGGTACACACTCAAAGGCGCAGCTTCCAGGGATTTAAATTTCACACCCCCGACAGCTACCGCGCCATCCATTTCGAAAACCTCATCGGTACCCGTCAAAGTACTACAAAAACCTTGCGCTCCACATCGTTTACAAAAACACTTCTACCCGGCGGCCGGCGCACTCCATCGCGCCCCTCCGAGCGTCCGGACGTCCCTGTCCGCCGCCAACATCCACCAAACCCAGGTCCCATCAGACCTGGTCGCGTGCAGCCAACACGCGCACTACTCCTCTCGCCTACCTCGACAAGCTACACTCACTAAATATACCTCCTCTCCTCTACCGACACCCTGCTCGACTGCCATGTCCTCCCCAGTCAACCCCCCCCCCACCTACATGCAGGCGCTGGTGTGGGATCCCCCGCAGAATGGCCGTTTCACGGACATTCACTACCCCAGGAACTCACTCGCGGGTCACCCGCTGACCCCATTCCTCTCCACCACCCAACTTCCCCGCCCCAAGCAGGTGCTAGGCACAGCCTCGGACCCTCTCCCGATCCATCGAGGACTCCAGGCCCCTCTGGTCCTCTCAGCCCCACAGTCAACCGGAACACTTGGAGTAGCCGACGACCTCTCCACTAGGATGATCGACTCTCTACTCCTCACAGGCCAGTACTCCACCACCCCCCCCCACCTCGCACGCTTCTGGCTCCATGGCATCTTCATGCCGGACCAGTCACACCCAGACCCGATCGCGTCCGCCTGCTCGATGGCTCGCCGCTGGCTTCTCGAGGGCGTCAACGGCCTCACCGACCTCCCCAACCGTGTTAAAAATATAATCGGACGGGAACTCGCCCACCAGACGCGCTGGTCTGCGAAACCCTCTCGCACCCCTCACCCCACTGCCACGAAATGCGACGATGCCACTCCCCTCCCCGACGAGCTCCGCTCAGGCTTTTTGGAAATCGGCCTCACTATCCCCACCTCCTGTATAGCGATCGGCCTCCTGTACCAGCTTACTTCACACCAACGTGAATTCAGCTCGGCCGGTCCCGTACCTCCTTCCACGACCTTCTCCCCTTCGGACACACCAACCCCGATCGAAGCCGACCCGGCCGCATTTTGGGTAAATATCCTCCACCTCCCCGAGAACCCCATCCATTCACAATCAGGACCTGTATCCATCCCAATCCTTTCATATTCACCCCATGAACTCGTACCCCCTGATAACCACCTTCACAACATCACCATCACACCCCCTCCCGTCTCCGGCCTGGTCCCAGGACTACCCTGGTCAGACACCTGCCTCACCACAGTACTTATCCAATCCCGCCACCCCCTCTCACTCCCCTGCATCAAACCCAACGGCACTATTCCCTCCTCCCACTGGCTCCACACCCTATTATACCAGACAGCCAACGAACACCTCACACACACCAACACCACACACTTCCACCCCACCCCACTCCCCACTTTCCCCACTACCTACACATCCCTACGCAAGTTCCCCGACGGCTCATACTTTCGGTCCCACCCCTCCAATTCCTCCAACATCACCACCAGCATCCAAGTTTCCCTCAACCCAGACATGTACTGCATCATCATCTCCACCAATGGCACCATCACCATTCCTCTGAAACACACATACACACACAGAGGCACCCTCACCAACTCCACCTGCACCCTCACCATCACCCCCCACCACTACTCAGCCTTCGGGAAAGCCCGACTCACGGACCCCATTTTCACCACCTCCCCCTCCCCCCACCCCCTCAACATCACCAAAAGATACACCCTCCACCGCAATACCCCTGGCCTCCTCAGTCAATGGTTCCAACACCTCACAGATACCCACACCCCCAATCAATGGCACTTGGACCCTGAAACCTTCCACCAACAGGACACAGAGGACACCCCCCTCGACCTCTCTTCCCTCCCTGACATCCAACTCTCCACCACTCCGGCCCTCTCACCCCACAACACCCGGCCCACACCCCAACCCACATCATCACATCCCATCTCCAACTCCTCCTACCATGCCCACCCCTCCCCCAACCCAACCCCCCCCTCGCGCCCACAGCTCACTCTCCACCCCACCCCCCTCCCCATCATCACTGAAGACTCCTCCGAGCCCATGGACTCCTCCACCTCCCCACCCCACCCTCCCCCCCAACAGCAGCTACCCCCCCACCTCCCCACCCCACCCCCACCTACCCATCATCTGACCCCACCACCTACCCTTCCCCCCCAAACTACCCCCCCCCCAGCAGAGCAGCCCCCCTCCACTACCTCCCCCCCCCGCCCTCGCCCACCCACTGACCATTCCCTCAAGCCAGCCTCCCCCGCCGGGATTCACAAACCCTCAAAACCCCCCCGCAAGCTCCGTTCTCCTTCCCCCTCAGCGCGCGCCCCCCCGCACCCGTCTCTTCCACCCCACCCCCACCCCCCCTCCCCTCACCCTCCTACCAAATCCTCTCCCCTCCCAACTGGAGCCACCCCCCCTCCCCTTGCAGCCGAAGCCCACCCGCCCCCTCCCCCCGACTACTCTGACTACGACGAACTCGACCTCGACGGCTACCCCAGTCAACCAGAGACGGCGGAGGAGACCATGGACTACCCATTGCCCGACACCGCCTCTCCCACGGATGACCACCCCAGCCAGTCAACCCCGGCCGATACGGCCGACTGTCATCATTAGGTCCCCTAAGAACACCACCGAGGTTAGACCCCACTCCCCCCCCCCATACTCCCAACCAGTCGCTCAACCCCACACTGTAAACACCATCCCTCGCTTCACTCTCCCGGCCCACTTCAACCCCCGCACCAGCTGCACTGCACTCCACAACTTTCTCCACGACTCGAACCTCGATTCCGGCCTTCCCACCCCTATCGGCTATCTGGACACCTCCGCTGCCCTCTCTTTCCAATGGGGCCAATATCAAGACCTGTCTAACCTCTACTGCCTCGCTTCCGCAATAACCAAACTCCACTCCACATCAGACCACACATACACAGTTGTTACCAATGCAGAGGTAGATAATTACCACCATCACTCCCTCTATCCTAGCCGGTGGACCAACCTCGCCAACCGCGGCTCCCCCCCACGTCCAGGCACGCCGAACCACTCCCTCCTAGTCCTGACGTGGCAGAACTCACACTTCGGCCTTCTCCACCTTACACAATCCTCAGCTACCTGGGTAGACTCCCTACATCACTCCCCCCCCCCCACCCTCCTCGACCGCTCTCTCCAACTCCTCTCTGACTGGAACTCCTCCCCTCCCCCTCCAGTCGGTGACCTTCACCTCCTCAACCCACCTCGTCAACACGACGCCGACAGAGCATGGTCATGCGGCACTCACGTCCTCTTACACACGTACTTCATAGCCACTGCCCCTCCTGACCACAAATATACACCCCCCCCCTTCGACCCCCAGGCATCTGTATACACCCTACATACTCTTCTATGGCAACATACATTCCGCGCCACCCCCCTCCCACAGGGCCGACAACAGCTCTTCGACGCTCTTCGACCACCTCCCCCACCCCCAACTCCAAGTCACCCTCCTCATACTCACCCCGCCCCCCACCAGTCCACTCTCGCCCCCACCAACCACGAACCCACACCCACACAACCCCACACCGCAAACCCCCCTCACACCTCCCTCCCCACCCCCACTCCCTCCCCGCCCCACCTATCGCCTCCTCCACTACCTCTCCCACACCCTCTCGCACTCCACCCATCCGTACCATCCCCACCAGACGCCAGCCCCACGGTCGCCCCCCCCAGCGCTCCCTCCCCCATCCCCTCCCCTACCCAACCACACCACACCGCCCAACCCCTACACTTCATCACCCTCAACACCCGAGGCCTTCACACCTCCATCATGGACGTTGAACACCTCTCCACATCCCACCACCCGGACGTTCTAATCCTCACAGAAACCAACCACGACACCCACAAATCACGATGGCGCACGGCCCTCCCACACTACCACCTCAAAAGCACCCGACCTCGCTACTCACATTTGCCCCTACCCAACGCAGGTGTTCTCTTCGCAGTACGAAGAAATTCTTTCCACACTTCCACTGTACTGACCCCGCCCTCCCACCTCATCCCGCATATCGCCGGACTAAAAATCATCCCCCACTCAGGCAACCCCTATCTTCTCATCGGCACGTATATGCCACAACTCTCCGCCCCCAACCTGACCCGCCTCTACGCCGAAGTCGCAGCCTGGGGCCTCCGACTTGCGGACGAACACCCCCAACATCGCACCCTCTGGGGAGGAGACTTCCAAACCTCCACCCACTCAGGTACAGGTCACCCTGCCCTCACCTCCATACTTAAATCCCACCTACTCCCCCTCCACGACCCCATCCCTACCTTCCCCCGCAGTGGGGGCTGCCTTGACCACTGGCTCACCACCCCCCCTACGCCCACTGCCCTCCCACCATCCTCCTGCTCGGTATACCCCTCCCCCTCCCACTTCACAGACCACTCTGCTATCCACCTGGTCATCCCCGCTCCTCTCTCACTAATAGCACAACCCCCCCCTCCCCACACCCACCCCAAAAACCATCAGACGACGCGCAAACTCACCTTTCGCCTTCCCCTCACACCCGAACACATACAAGAGTACCAATCCAGCACCCCAGACCTTATTAACCAAACGGCGACCCTCCACGCAGCCATCATCAACACCTCACTCACATCGGCCACCCCAGACACCCTTGACACCCTCGCCTCACAATTCACCACACTCCTATCCCGCCACATGGACCACGCAGCCACAATCTGGCCCCTTCTCCCCGACAAGAAACCACGCCCAACCCAGGACACCTACACCCCCACCTGGCTCACCAAAAAAACACGCACTCAAATACTTACACTCCGTAAATGCAGCAAACTCAAGGGCCCACTCCACCTAGCCCGTACCCTATTAAATACTACCGAATACCTCTCCCCTGACGCCATCAAACAACAATGCCAAGCACGCATCCGCCACCTACTTCACACAAACGCCACGGATAGGATCAATAAAATAAAAACCCGTGCCAACACAGTATACGACACCTGCCCCAAACTTTTCCACCGCCGCCTAAAAATCAAGAGCGGCCTCCTACCCCCCGCCGACACCACCTCCACCCTCCACCGCATTACCAATCCAGATAATACTACCGCATCCTCTCCCTCCGCCGTAATCGACGCGGTGCACACTCACTTCGTTAAAGAACTCGCCCGAGCCACCCCCCCCGAACTCCCCACCCCCCCGTGGGAACTCCCTGACAACCCCGACAACTTTACCATCGAACCCCGCGGCGACCCCTCTCTCACCCTCGCCGACATGATTACCCGCGCCACCTTCGATAAAACCATCAACTCCCTAGGCACTGGCAAAGCCCCCGGCCCCGACGGTATCCCCAATGAAATCATTAAGTTCCTGCCCACGGCGACCCGCTCCGCCCTCTTCTCTCTCCTCTCCCTCCTCGCCCACAAATCATACACCCCTCCGGACTGGTGCCACAGCACCACTTGCCTCCTACATAAAAAAGGCGACCCCTCCCTCCTCGATAACTACCGCCCCATCGCCCTCATGAACAACCTCCTTAAACTTTGGACAGCACTAATCAAAGATGCAGGCTCGAAATACGCCGAAACCCACGGCATTCTCAGCGACCAACAGGACGGCTTCCGACAACACCGCAGCATCCACGACGCCCTCTCCTCCCTCATCACAACTATGGAGGATGCGAAACTCCACAGCAAAGACATCTACATCATGTACGCGGACTTCAAAGGCGCATTTAACGCCGCGGACCACCGCATCATGTTCAAACATATGCGTCAACTCGGTATGCCCCCTACCTTTGTTGACACATGCGAACACCTATATGGGGTCTCAACCACAGCATATATTACTCCACACGGCCCCACCCCCTCCATCGACATTAATCGCGGGACCCTCCAAGGCGACACCCTCTCCCCCTTCCTATTCACCCTTTTCCTTGAACCTTTCCTTCGATGGCTCACGGTGGGAAGCCGGGGCTACCGCCCAGGCCCCCCCACCACTAACGTTGACCCCACAGAACCCACAGCCACCTACCCAGGACACGCCTTCGCAGACGACCTCAGCCTCGCCACGGGCTCGACCCCCAACATGACCATACAGCTAAGAAAACTCTCCCTCTTCAGCGCTTACACCGGCATGACAGTCAACATCCGCAAATGCTGCATCACCGGGGCCCTCTGGCGCACAGGCAACACCCTCACCCGCGCCAACACTACCCTCCTCGCTTCCCGCCTGCAATCACAGTTTATCACCCTCAACTCCACCCAGTCCCCCATCCCCTCCATTGGCCCCAGGGACACATACCGCGTCCTCGGGGTAGAACTGAACACCTCCCTCAACTTCACCAAACACTGGCAAGAACTCAAACGTACCACTGCATCCCTCATCACCGCCCTCTCCACCTCCCCACTAACTCAATCCCGCAGAATCAGGGTCATCCGTGGTCTCCTCATCGGTAAGCATTTCACTCTCCAACTCGGCCTCTTCACTGATTCCCAACTCGACACTCTTGAGGGCCAAATCTGCCGCGCGCTCCGCTCCGCCGTCTCATCGGTACGTAGTCTCCCCCGCACCGCCCTCCACCGCCCCACATCAGACCTAGGTTACGGACTACCCTCCCTCAAAGCACACGCCGCACAACTCACAGTCTGTCACCTACACAAAATAATGAACATGTCAGGATACAGAGGCCACATGGCCCGAGCACACATTCGCACCCTCTCCACAACTTACTCCCACTGGCCCTCTGAATCCATCATGACAACCTGCCACACTCCTCCCACACTGAAATGTTTGGTCCGTGCTCAAAGAGACGCGGGCACCCTATTCCACAACATCCCCCCACTCTCCCTCACCAACCCTATCGCCTCCACTATCCGCGCCCACTTCACCACTCAGGACAACACCCTCCTCACCTCCCTCCGCAACAAAGCCACACACATCACTGACCCTCACACATATAAACAAGCTTACTGCGACTTCTCTCCCCGCAAAACACACGCCTCCCTCCTACCCCGCCTCACCCCCCTCTGGAAAAATAATATCACCAAATGGTCGCAAGTCCTCCTCAGAGCCACCTCAAACTCCTTCATCCTCAAATCCTGCAAGTCCATCACCACACTCTCGGGGTCCACCACCCCAATCTCAGTTCCCATCCGCCTTCTAGCAGCAATCCTCACCGAACCACTCGACACCATACACAACCGCCTCCCCATTACAGGACACACTACCCACCAAGCAACCCCCCCCACCACCATACATCCCTCGTGGATTCCCCTCCTCTCCCCTCACATCCCTCGCCCGACCCACACCCCCCAATCCGGCATCTTCACCCCACGCGCCTGTCACCCCACCCCCATTACCCCCGTCACACACCTCGACACAGAATTCCTCACCCCATCCGACCACCACTACCCCCCCTGCGACGTCACACGCATCATTTCCAAACACAAAGACTCAGAATACGGCCAAACACAATACATGGTTGAATGGGCCCCGGAACACCTCACGGAATGGGACATACAGCTTCAACTCGACGACGGCTTCCGCCTCATCTCCTCCACCCCCACATCGGTATGCCTCCCCTCCCCCTCCCCTGCTGCCTGCTCCATTTGCCACGAACCCCTGCACACAGAACCCTCCTCCGCCTGCTGCACTTGCACACACTTTGCCATACACTCACAGTGCCGCCCAGCTCTGGGCCCCCCCTCGTGGCAATGCGAGTGGTGTGCCCGCGGCCAACAACACGACCTCACCCACCTCCACGAAGTGCAATGGGCCCCATGTCTACAGCTACACGACACCATCAGTGAGACCCCCTCCGGCCCCACCGCCCTCACTGCATTCAACTCCGGCTATGTCCCCTCCACCTCACCCATCCTGCCAGACCCCGGCCCCCCTCCATGGTCACACCCCCTTATCACATTCAACCACGACCCCATCAACCCCGACCTCGACATGCTCCCTACCGGTAAATTCGCTATCCACGCACACCCTACACTCCACGATACCACCATACTCTGCACTCCCGACGGCCGCGCAGTCACCACCCTTAACGGCCCCCGCGTCCGCCACCTCTACCACCTCTTCCGCCCCGACCTCACACAGCATACGTTCGAAGAAGAGGTCTACCACCTCCTCACCCGACTAGGTTCCCGCTCGGAAATCCACTCACCCACACCCGCCACCACCACCCGTAATAGATGGGCCACCAGAGAAGACCTCCTCACAGCTCTCCGTCACACATTCCGCATCCAGACAGAACTCTACTCCGACCCCCTCAATAAATCCCTTCACTCTCACACCTATCACTCCCTCTACCCCGAAGACATAATCTTCTCATCTAGCGGCAGCAACGCCCCGCACACCTGGCAAGGCACCAACATAGCCAACCCCGAATACGACCACGAATGCATGAGACGAGCCATGGAACACGCAATCACCAGCGCACACCTCACAGCCTCTCATACACCCAGCGCAACCATCCTCATCCTCCCCCGATGGGAACACACGCCCTACCGCCACTCCAAATACATCAACTCACCATACACTCACCACCTCTACACCCTCCCCAATGACGCAAACACATTCCTACCCCCAGACCAACACACCGGCAACCCCACCCCCACCCCATTCGGCACACGATGGATGGTCGACATATACCTCGTCGCTAACCCCCTCGCACTCTCCACCCTCCCTTCACCCGCAGCCATGACCGCACTTCACAACACTCTTGAATCTATATACGATACCCACCTCCCCAGCCCTATCATCACCCCCCCCCACCCTCACCTCATTGACACCTACTCACCCCACTCAGCAGGTATATACCACCGCCCCCCAAACCCTACACACCCCCTCACATACCCCCTCCCGGACCGCGTACATCTAACATACCCCCCCACCAGAGGCACCCCTGCTTGGAACTGGCAGGACTTTGTCTACACAGACGGCTCGAAAAAAGGCGGCTCGACCCCCCTCGGAGCAGCGGCTACCCACCCCGCCTCGGACACCAAAATCAAAATCCTGGTGACCTCTACCCCTCCCTCACATACAATTAATCGTGCCGAATTAGCTGGCATAGACATAGGCCTCCAACTTGGCCACACCCACCTCCTCACAGACAGTGCGTGCTCCCTCCGCCTCATCCAAGGTTACTTAAACTGCCCCTCAGCTTACCGCCATCACATTCACCGCGACACCCTCTTATCTATCGCACACACCCTTAAAACCCGATGCGACGCGGGCATCCGTACACACCTCGGTAAAATAAAAGCTCACAACCACTCCATCGGCAACGACCTAGCAGACACCCTCGCCAACCACGTAGCGGATGGCCACCCACCCGATACCACATACACCACCGGTTCAGAAGTCACGATAGGCCACTGGACATGGCCATACACCCTCATCCCACAAACCTTAGGGGACCCCACTCCCTACAGATACACCAACCTCAAATCCGACGCACACAAATACAGCACAATACACACACACACCCCCCTCTCGCAAACAACCAAACACGGAGCACTCCTCGCTCGCGCCGAGTCGGACGGCGCAGACTTTTCCTACCACAAAAAACACTCTACTCTCACAAATATGCAGTTCACACACAAACAGGAATTCATGTGGGGTGTCCACAACACCCGCCTACTCACTCACAACCCAACCCTGCGCTGCCCCCTATGTGGCCAATTCACTAGCAACGGTCACATGGCCGGTAACTGCCCTTCCATGTCTGGCCTAAGACAGGACCGTCACAACAGCGCCCTACAACTCCTACTCTCACTCCTGGAACGCCACAACGGAGGACGCTGGGAGACCATCACAGCAGACTTCGGTAACAAACCCATAAAATCGTTTGACACCCCCACCCCCGCCCTCACCCCACTCGACTGCCACCCTCCTCACCCCACCCACATGTCCACCCGCCTTGTTGCTGCTGACGAGGGTCTCTCGTATGACTCCCTAACCTCCTGCCCCGCCATCCTCCCCCCTGAGATTCTCCCCCCCCTGCTTCGCCCCCCTGCACACAAACCTGACTTCATCCGCATCCTCGAACCCAGATTCGTTGGTCACTCCAACGGTCGCCGTCGTTACGCATCCATCAAAAAGATTCAGATAGGGGAATGGAAATACTGCACAGACAATAACCTCTCTCACACTGCAGACCACATACGCACCAAGTACACACCCCTCGCGAACGCCATCAGAAACCACTGGCCAGGCACAGTGGTCGATATCCTCCCCATTGTCATGAGCCGCACAGGTACACCGCACTCCTCCACCATCTCGAGTCTCACCTCCCTTCTCACTGCCCGCACCGACCCTCCAGATAAACTCGTCTCCAAAGCACGCCTCGACACCTCTCGCATCCTTACACAACTCCATACGCATACTGTCCAATGGCTACATCACCTCCTTCGCATATACCGCATCAAGTCCCGCACGACCTCCCGCCGCGCATCCTCACACTACCTCCACGCACGTCCCTAACTGCACACATACTTCGCCTCTACTTGCTTTCAATACTTAACCGAAAACCCTCCATACCAGCTTTTACCGGCGATGGTCGATCAAGGGGTCTTCCGCCGCCACATCGTGTCGCTCCTCCGGCTGCGATCCTCCTCCGGCCTATGTAACGTCTCGCGTCACCCCTAAGGGAGACTCGAGTCCCGATGGGTTGGTCGGCAGCTTGCGAGCGCCATGCCGTGGTGATGCTTTCCGGATGTCCGCCACCGACTCCCATGCCCGCCGCCAACTCATATCCGCCCGTACCCTCCTCACCGTTGATAAAACTGATGAGATACTAGTGAACCATGCAAACACAGTTAGTGTGGAAGATAACTTACGCAAACGCAGTTACAGTCACAGTCCCGCAAACGGAACAGTTACGGCGACAACCAGCCTACATGCGTGGTGTCGGGACAACAGAAGTGTTAGAGTTGTAGCCTAGCGACAGCTCTGTACCGAGTCAAACAGTTTATCGGTATGTCCGATCTAGACATGTACTAATCATATCTAGAGTAGCTTATAGTAGCTATCTGCAACTAATACGTATGCGGTATTACTTACAACACTCCCCCTGAAGGTAGCTACGGGATGAAGCGTTGCATTGGGTCTTGTCCTCCAAGGATCGCACTTCGGTATCTTGCTAGTGCAGGTCCTGGGAGGGGTTTGGTGAGCATGTCAGCCACCATCTGGTCAGTGGGGAGGTACCTTAACTTGATGGTTCCCTGCTCCACGTGGTCTTTGAGGAAGTGCCACTTCAGACCGATGTGCTTAGTCTTCTCGCTGACCAATGCATTCTGGGAGTATGCAATGGCGCTTTGGTTGTCCTCCCAGATGGTGGTGGTTTCGGTGATGGGGGAGTTGAAGATTTCCCCCATGAGTTGTCGGAGGTGGAGTCCCTCCTTGGTGGCGTCCGCCGCAGAGTAGTACTCGGCTTCACACGTGGATTGAGCCACACAAGTCTATTGTTTGGACTTGTAACTGACTGGCCCGCGTCCGAGAGTGAAGAGATAGCCGGAGCGAGACTTGCGGGTGTTGCTGTCGTTGACCCAATCACCGTCGGCAAAGCCTGTGAGTTGGAGACTGTGGTCCATGCCCCCCCCAACGTCAGGCGCATGTCGATGGTGCCATGGAGATAGCGGAGGACCTTTTTCAGAGCCTGCAAGTGTGCCTCGGTGGGTGAGGCTTGGGTAGAGCCGAGGATGCTCAACGCCGTGGAGACATCGGGGCGAGTACAAACAGCTGCGTACTGGAGGCTGCCCAGGAGGCTAGGGTAGACGTCCTTGGCCACCCCTTTAAGAGATGGCGAATTCAAGTGTGCAAGGCCGGCGAGAAAGCCCGGGTCCATCGGAAGTGACGACGGCTTAGAGTCGGACATGCCGTACTTGGCGAGGATGTCGCTCAGGTACTTGGACTGGTCCAGCGAGATTGTGCGCGTGGAGCGATCGCGGGTAATGTGCATGCCGTGGAGTTGGGAGAGGTCGCCTAGGCCCTTGATTTTGAACCGTGCTCCGAGTTGGGCTTTGAACGATGCGAGCCAAGTGGCATCATTGCAGGCCGCGGGAATGTCATCGACGTACATGGCGATCATGGCGAAGACGTGGCCGGTGCGAAAGATGTAGATGCACGGGTCGGAGACGCATTGCTGCCAGCAATGGTCGACGAGGCATGCACGAAGTAGCATGTTGAACTCGCGGGGGGACTGCTTAAGGCCGTAGAGGCAGCGCTTGAGGTGACAAACCTTGGACGTTCCATCGGTGAAGCCGAGGGGCTGGCGGATGTACACATCCTCCCGGATGGGGGCGTAGAGAAACGCTGTGTCGATGTCAAGCTGGCAGAGTTCAAGGTCGCGGGCGGCTGCGATGGTTAGAAAGAGACGCAGGTTGGCCATGCGGATGACCGGGGAGAAGGTCTCCGTGTAGTCCAGTCCAGCGCGTTGACTGCACCCCTTGGCGATGAACCGCGCTTTGAAGCGGGAGACGTCGCCGGCTGTATCCGACTTGACTTTGAAGATCCACATGTTGTTAACGACCATGCGGCATGGGGGGAGGTCCACAAGGTCCCACGTGCCATTGTTGATGAGGGAGGAATACTCCTGTTGCATGGCGGCTTGCGATTGGGGGGCTTGGGCGCTGTCCAGCGCAGCCCGGTAAGGTTTTGGTTCCACACACTCTCGGGCGGATAGGAGGGCGACGGCAGTAGGGGACGTGCCGGCAGGTGTGTGTGGGGGACCCGTGACAAGGTCGGGGACGTGAGGGTGCTCAAATATGTCCTCTGGAGCTTTGCCTTGTTCAGGATCACAACACGCCGTTACGAAGGTCGGTGGGTAGTCGGACAAGTGGGCAACCATATCGCCGTAGCGAATGGGGTGGGAGCGGAGCCGAGCATGGCGAGGGGCTGCCGGGGGGGGTAGGGGTGTGGGTAATGTGAGGTCAATGGGGTGGGAAAGGGGTGAGTCTGCGAGTGCGTCGGTGCGGGTGGCTGGCTATCTCCGTCGAGTGGCTGACTTAAGAGGGGTAGTGGCGGGTTTTAAATTGCAGTTTATACTGGCGATACCGCCGACTACAAGTTGAAAGTACTAGGTGTCTAGATAAACTTGCCTTCTGCGGGAGAGCTGTCGATCGCAGCTCGCCGAACCGGGTTGTCGCGCGTGAGTGACGTGAGGCGAGGGCCCATAACCTATTGAACCATGCAAACACAGTTAGTGTGGAAGATAACTTACGCAAACGTAGTTACATTCACAGTCCCGCAAACGGAACAGTTACGGCGACAACCAGCCTACATGCGTGGTGTCGGGACAACATAAGTGTTAGAGCCGTAGCCTAGCGACAGCTCTGTAACGAGTCAAACAGTTTATCGGTATGTCCGATCTAGACATGTACTAATCATATCTAGAGTAGCTTATAGTAGCTATCTGCAACTAATACGTATGCGGTATTACTTACAACAGATACATCATGTCCGTAAACATGAGAGTATTCTAGGAGTGCCCAGTTTTATATATCGGAAGGTAATATCGGACTAGTCGAGCGGAAGATCTTGGCGCGGGTGTACAAATATAAGAAAAGTAAGGATTGCACTCTTCCCATAAAATCTATTACTAGTGAAATAGGGCCTTTCGCGTAGGGCGGGTCTTTCTCATGTAGGGTTTCTAGGGTTTAAATTGAAATTGAAATTGAAATTGTTCACAACATGTGCCGGCAAACTGGACCGACTGCAGTCTCTCGGGCCACTGTACTTTGCCATTCATGACATATTAGCAAGTTGGGCCCGGGTCTCTTCGACCAGGTACACCTATCGACACACCTAGCTTCGCTGTGTGTCGACCTTCCTCGGGAGTTAAAAAAATGTAAGCAATCGCAGCAATTGCCACAGCCCCCCCGCCTAAGCAGTAATAGCGTAATAATTTTGTAATCAAGAAAAACATATCTAAAAATAAATCCACTTGTCGAGAAATGCAAAGCTAAACTGCTGCTCGACCTCCACGATGCTCCGCCCGCTCCCACCGAACCGGGGTGCCGACCGGCCGAGGCCGGTCGGCGTTCGGGAGCCTGATCTAGCTCCCGTGTGACTTCGGTCTTGCCGAAGATAGGAGGGGAAAGGCTGGCAAAAAAACCCTCCTCGCGTGGTCGCTCGTCGATCCCACCGCCCCATCCCGTAACCCCCGCCAAAGTCGTCGCCGCATCCGCCGACGCGACAGTCCTCCTTGTCGAGGTCCCCCGTCACCTCGAGGGCAGGTGGGGGGGACCGAGACCCACAAACATAGAAAAAATGGGCGCTCTTGCCTCCGCGCCTGAATTTTCCCCGCTCATTTTCCCGGTTTTTTCTTTGTTTGGTACCCGGGTAATTGTCAGGTAGTCTTGTTAATCCATAAACACATGGAATGGCATGAAGGGGGCTAGAACCGCCGCTTCCCGGAACGGATCGGTACGCCTTATCCAAGTACCGCCAAAAGTCGGAACCCGATAGGAACATATTGTGCATATGAACCCATCGCATCGCATCGCGAATGAGCTGCGAACACCTATTGCGAACACCTATAGGTGGAGGGCCTGGACTCCCCCGGAGTCCACCGTACAAATGTGTCCATTAGTAGCCCTACGGAGGGCTATGTAAACACTCCCACTTAATGGACATCATCCCATGAACTCCGGCCGGTGCCCTAGTAAACCCCGCAGTAAACGCGGAGGGCCCATAACTTGT